>NDGN011401083.1:0-21897 GCA_002564285.1 Tympanoctomys barrerae | reverse complement strand
TCTCTGGGAGCCCCACTGACCCCACCTGTTGGCTTCCTGGCCATACACAGTCCCACCATAGCTACTGTCCAGAGTGCAGGGCTCAGTGCCAGCCCCAGGCTCCATCTCAGGCCTGCCTGGGGACCCTTCCCCCTGCTTCCAGGATCCTAGGCCCATGGTGGGTTGGACAGGATGCCTTCTCAGCTCAGGAGTAGACAACACAATGCCCAGGGCCTACAGCCAACTGTCCCTTTTCTTAGAGTGCTCAGGGCCCCAATGGCCATCAGGGGCCCTTTCCCTGCATGCCCTCTCTTGTAGTTCTACGCATAAGCTGTGGCTGGGAGTATCCTCAATGAAAGGAGACTAGGAAGATTTTCTACCAAAAAGAAACACCTGCCAGGGAACCAAATGCTTGTTCCGGGTCTGCAGGTGGCTGACAGGCATAGCTCCTCTATTCACAGACCCGAGACGGCGCCTGCTCCCCAACTGACGACTGTGTCCTTTGAACAGTGAACATTTCTGAATGAACAGCTAAGATGAGCAAATCACTACAAAGGAATCCAGCCCATGCCTCCTTACAAGGCAGGCTGAGAACTGCCCCTCTGCTTATGTCTCCCATGATGCTCACAGAGGCTTTTTCTAGGATCTGGGATCCTATGGGCTACTTGCCTTCTATTCTGTGAATATTGTAACAAGGGGGCTGCTGAAGCATCCCGAGAAGCATCCTATCAGAAGGCTCCATAAATTGTACGGCAGTCACAGAGGGGTTCCAGCACCAAGGTGGTGGTATCTAAGCATAGAGCCCTTACAGTTGCCCTCGGCTAGCTGACCTGAGCCCCACTGGCCAGGGATACCTGGAGAGGAGGGAACCACAGTGCAAGAAGCTGGGCCTCCTGTGGAGGCCAGCAGGGCCTGATCCTGACCCACCCTCTGCTGTATGCCCTCTTGCCCACCCTGCCTGCAGGTGGGAGACCTGCTGACGGCCAAGCCTCTCCCAAAGCCACTGTGTGAGAAGTATAAAGAGCATTAGACAAACCAGTGCTGGGCCTTTCAGCTCTCCTTCGTTCCTCAGGTCAGCCTGGCTTCCTAGACATAGAGAAGCTTCTCTGGGCAAGCACCGCTCCTGAGGCTGGGGACCCACCACGCTCCTAGGCTGCCAGAGACCTCGGTGGTCCTGCTGTGGCCTCAGTGATCCTTTGGTTATCAATGGGAACACATCCTCTGTTGGCCTTTGAGGACCCTTGCTGGAAACTGCACCAAGTAGGCCTGGCGGCCACCATAACATAACTTAAATCTTCTTTGTGGGACCATACCCAGAGTGCTGAAATGCTGGGAGTGGTTGCAGGCAGGTGAGGCCATCTTGCATGCTGATGCCCTCTGCAGGCTGCTCTGCCTGCCCTGCAGGCAACCTGAACTGGAGGACAGGAGAGTCACGCAGGCCCCAGGCTCAGTGGGGGGGGGGGGGCTTGCAGCCAGGGGGAAAAAGCAGACCAGGACTAAACCTGCCCTGGTGGGGAGCTGGGCCGGGGGCCTTCTCCTCCTCAACCAACCCACCAGTGAGCAAAGGGCACATAGCCCTCTGCCTGTGCTATACTCCGCCTTATTGGGAAGAGAGCTTTGGGACCACTTCTTCTGACTGCTTTATTTTATGGCTAAGGAAGTCACTGGGAGGGGTGAAAGACTGGCTAAGGCTGCCACACCATAGGAAGGCAGCTGGGGCTGGAGCCCAGGCCCCTTTTGCCCAGAGTGCACTCCTCACACTGAATCTTTTTTTTTGTATGTAGTACAGGGCCAACAGGGTCTATAGGGTCTCACTACACAAACCAGACTCATAGTGATTTTCCTGTTTTCAGCCTCCCAAGAGCTGGGATTATACGCGTGTGCCACCATGCCCAGTCTCAATCATCATCTCAGTGTACCTTGGGGGCGGGGCCAGCACAGCACACCAGGGATTGAACTTTGGCCCCTGTGTCTGCCTAAGCAGGAGCTTTAATCTGCTGAGCTATCTGGCTGGCCCCTCACACTGAATCTTAAATCCTACTTTGGAGGAACATTGGCCAGGTGCATGTGGAGTAGCTGTCATCTTCTCTTCTTACCCTTTTGTGTGGCAGGCTCCTCTGAGCCCAGGCCCTCCACACGACTGTCACAGGCTGTGACAGGTGGACAGAGAATGCCTGGAGCCCACCAACCATCTGTCACCCAGTGCCTTCGCCTTCCTCCTGGGGATAATGATGCTAAGGGGCAGAGCTAGGGCAACGGGCTGCCTTCAGTCTTCCTATCTCCCCCAGTAACCATGGAGGGGGTCAGAGGCTATTTGCTGGGGGTGGGGTTGGGATAGGATGAGGAGGAGGCCCAAAGTCTGTGTCCTGCCCTGCTCTGGTTCCCTGCATGACTAAAGGCTGCTGCAGCAGTAGGGTTCTATGGCAACACTGCATCTCTCGGTAAGGATGGGACTATGGGCTGACTGGGCCACATGCAGTGGCACCTGAACTCTAGCCTCTCCTACAAGGCAGGGATTTCACCAGGGAAGAGACTCCCCACTTGGAATGCTAGGCTTCAATGTCACACTACCTGCCTCTGTGGAACCCAGAGTTTTGGCCCGCTAGTCACATTGCTTAGGCTGGCCTGGATTTCAGATATGGGGGTCTTTCCTACCTATTGACCAGGACTGGAAAAGGATTGAGGTTGACAGGAAGCTCATACAAGTCTTGAAGCAGAAGCTTTAGTTTTGGATGAAAATACGGTCTTGGCCTGACATGGTGAGAAGCCGGCGCCAGCAGGATGAACCGGCTAGTGTGGTTACTGTGACCCAGGGTCACAGCCTTGTTGGGCAGCCTCATCCTTGGGCTTGCTGACACTTGAGGAGCCCTTGCTGCCTGACACCCTTGGCCAGGCTGGCGACACAAGACCTCTTCCTCTCCACCCTGCTGTGCATCCCTCCCTCCCTCCTCTGCATCTCTTTCCCTCGCAAACCTTTTTACTTTCATCCCATTTTCCTCTGTCTACCCAAACCTTGCCTCTTTTCATGTCGCCTCTGCCAGGAAGCAGCCCAACCCCTCACCCTAGGCCTGCCCTCTCCTTTGATGCCTTGAAATTGCTTTCTTTACCCTGGAGGAGGCCACTGGCCCATGTCTCACTGGGCCTTAACAGTGCTGAGCTCAGGGCATCAGCAGGCCCACAACTCCTGCCCTTCTGAGGGCTTTCCAGAGCTATCTACTGTGCTGCATCTGACCCCAAGTCTTAGTGTGCCTGGGGGCCCTGGCCTTATAAAAAGTCTGTATGGGCATCTCCTGGGAACCATGAATGAATGGGTTCATCTAGGGCCAAAGGAAGAGCATGCTGCTATGAAGTTTAGAATTCCCTCCTGGGGGACACAGCTAGAACGATACTGTAGGAGTTTGAGTAGGTTTCCATCATGATGACTGGTGGGAAGCTGGATGAGGACACAAGTGTTCTGACCCACTTAATGGAAGAGTGAGTGGAGGGCTGCTGGCTTTAGGGCCCTGCTCTAAGTTGTTCCGGTGAGAGGTGCCAGTCCAGGGCCAGAAGCAGGTGGCTAATTCACGGTTGCTCCTATGATTTCTTGTGCCACAAAATAGTCATTAAAAGGAAAGATCTTGATATTGGTATGAGCTATCCACTGTAATACTGGATAAACTTATAATCCCAGAACCTGGGAGGCTGAGGGAGGAGGATTTCTGTGAGTTCCAGGCCAGCCTATGCTACATAGTGAATTCAAAGGCAATCAGCTATATAGCAAGACTTTATCTCAAAAATGAAACAAAACAAAACAAACAAACAAACAAAAAACCAGGAAGAGTCTATGTTCTGGTAACTTGAATTCCAGGTGACTTTATCTCTAACCCCACTTTAAAGATATTATTGCTCTATTTAGATCTTTTTAAACACTCAACGTTATATGGCAACTATGTCTAGTGGGGTTCATGGTAGGTGTGAATCCAAAATATGACGTTCTAGCTCCAGTTCACATGCATCTGCAGGAGACAAATTCATTCCTGCTGCAGGTGTTCATGGGCTTTGGTTGGAGTTGGTCATCTTCAAATGCCATCAAGCTACCCTTCCCATAGTGCTGCCCTTGCTCAGTGGACTGGTGTGGCATGGTGGTGCAGTGGCCCTCAAGCCCTCTCTTCACAGGTCTGGTGTGAGTGATCTGCATAAGTACACAGACCCCTAAGGACTATGCTTGGCCCCAGGCTGAGCTCTGCCAAGAACGGGATGATGTGCAGGGAAGGCGGCTTCCCCAGGAAGAAGGGTTGGGTGGCTCCTTCATTGAGCATGTCTGTTCCCAGGTTTGCAAGTGGCCTGTGGCTTCCATTATTCTATGAACTGGGGTCTGAGAAGGCCACCAATAGGTGATGGTAAGGATGTTCCCTGTTTCTGTAAATGGCCAGGGCCAGCTTACCCTCTTCCTGTCCTACCACCTAGACCTAAGGTGGAGATGCGACCAGGAAGCTTCTGAGACTTTCTCCCTAAAGAACTAAAACTCTAGGCCCTGGTACTGCTGGAAGGATTTTAAAATTTGAGCTCTGCATGTGATAGCAACAAGGGATAGGAACCCTATGGGTGTGGAGAGTAGCCTAGACCCTGAATTTTGGGATTCCAGGGCAGGGCAGATCTTGTCTTGGTCAGTACTATGCACAGTCCCTGTGCTGTGACACTGCTTTCTGGTAGCATGTGACCACCCTCTCCTGGACAGAGGGGATTCAACTTTCTTCTAGGTAGGAAGAAAGACAACAACATAGGTGTGGATTGCTCAAAGTGTCATGTGTGTAGGAGAAACTGAGGTGCAAATCCCATCCCCTCCCCCAGGACTCTGTTTCTTTATGCTGTACTCTGTGTGCCTGCTGTGACCTTAGCCTCTTGGTGGCTTCTGGTGGAGTGTCAACCTCTGTTGACTCAATGTTCTGTGAGCTCAAATGAATCTTGAAACTTTACAGCTCAAGAACATATTATGACTTTCTGGGTCTGCTTCACAGATCCAGGCCCTGGCTGATCCACTCAGGACTTCCTGCAGCTCTCATCTTGATGTTGGGCAAGGCTGGCCATCACTGTTCCCCAGCTGCATCACTTATATTTCTCCCATTAACAGCGCCTCTCCAGAAGAGCCGGGCAGGTCCTCGAAATGTTACACATAAAGTTTCTATGTGACCCTGTGATTCTACCTCTAGGTACAGACCCCAAGGGACGGGAAGCAGGGATTCAAGCAGACATCTACACAACCACACTCATAATAGCGCTATTTATAAAAGCCAAAAGGTGGAAACACTCAAGTATCTACCGACGGACAAAGGAACACACACACACACACACACACACACACACACACACACACACACATGCATGCACCATCATTTAGCCATTAGAAAAATCTGACACATGCTATAACATGGATAAGCCTAAAAACCATCGTGCTAAGTGACACAAGCCAGACACAAGAAAGACAAAGATGACATGATTGCATTTGTATGCTACACAGACATGAGATAAATCCATGGAGACAGGAGGTGGCACGGAGGCTGGAGGGGGAGATAGAGAATGACTGTGTGGCAGACGGGGTGGGGGTGGGGCTGGGGTGGGGAGCTTCAGCTTCAGGTGAGGCAGTGGTTCTCCGGTAGGGCGGAGAGAGCTGCAGTGCCTGCCTAGCCCTGCGGATGTGCGCGGTGCTGCCGGGATGTGCCTTTGGTTGTTTCAGACAGTAAACTTTATGTTACATGTAACCAGTTCCTAAAGAAGTCGAGAGAAACAGACAGACACCAAAACTGTCCTTCCTTTCCATTTGTGACCATGCCCTCCTGTGACCCGGTCCTTGGAAAAGTGTCCTTCCCACACGACAACCCCTCAGTCCTTTCAGTCCATTGTGACCTTGCCCGGGCTGAGTCCTGGGAGGACCTCCAACAATAATTTAATGAGATTTTCTTCTTTTGAAAAAGTGACTCTCTGCAATGCCTTCCCCCCCTGCCATTCTCCCTCAGGGATTGTGGCCTCTGTGGGAGCCAGGGCCAGGGTGGGGAGCAGTTACATAACCCACAGGGAGATTTTTTTCCAACAGCCCGGGCGGTGCCGGCTTCCCAGCAGCGGCCCTGCAGGTAGAGGCGCCCTGTCTGGGCCGGCCGTGCCCGGGCAGGGCTGAGATGCTGCGATCTGGAGCCGCTTAGCATAGCTCAGATTCCCAGTGGCGGCTGGGGGCTGGCCACGGTCACTCGCTGAGCTGCAGGAAGGGATCTGCTGTCTCCTGCCTGCCTGGCTGGGGGGTAGGTGGGGGGAGAAGGTGCTGGGGGCAAACTGCCAGCCAGCCAGGGGTGACCCTCTGGGGCCCAGGACACCTGAGCTGGCCTTCTCCGATAACCCACTTATCTTCAGTGCCTGCTTCAGCGTGGCAGCCTCAGACAGGGAAGTGCCCGGCCAAGTTCCCTCAGGGGATTTAACAGGGAAAATGAAGCCGGGCTGGGGGGTGAGGGTTCACAGGGAAGAGGATATGGCTTGGCCAGGGACATGGGCGTGGTGAAATAAGCCCTGACCCCACCAGAGCTCCTCTGGCCTCATCCCCTTCCATCGCGGCCTGGGCCATTACCTGCCCTGTGCTCCTCTGTCCCACTGACCCAAGGCTCCTGGAGCTGGGAAACTGATGCTTGTTGGCTACCCACTGTGTGCCAGTCGGTAGTGGGTAGTAGTGGGACACAATGACGACACATATTGTTTTGCCCCCAAGACATCTGGGGACACAAGTTTCAGAAAGCAAAGTTTAAACATAGACAATGTTAAAGGCTTAGGGAAAGGCGAGGTCCCCTGGCTGGGAGGTCAGAGAAAACTCCTTGGAGGAGATGGAACCACCAGGGAGGAACAAGACACTTGCCTCCTGCAAGGTCACTGGTCAACAAGCACCCACTGTCTGTCCTCACTGAATCTACTCAGGAGGGGAAATGCCACCCCAGACCTTTGGGGATCTGTGAGGTGAAGTCAAGAGGGAGTTCTGGGGCTCTCTCTTCTCCAGGGCAGGCATTACCCTAATGGGGTGCTGGCTGAACTCAGCTTTGCTCTGAGTTTAATCTCTACCACAACTAGTGGTTCTTTACCCAGCTGATGCTGTAGTGCCCCTGGAGGCCAGAGATGTGTTCTGATCACTCAGGACCAGCAAAGAGGCAGCTCATCCCTACTACCACTGGGGTTGCAAGGCCTCAGGGCAAGAACAGCTGTTTAGGGGAATGAGAATCAGGACAGGAACCTGTTTGCTGCAGAGGGTCTAGCCGGCCCATTCAAGAAGCTTCAGCTTGCCTGGCCATTCCCCTTTCTATCCTCTTGAGCCACTCACACGCTTAGCGATGTAGGGCAGTGGCTACTTTTCATAGGAAACAGTCTTTCTGTCCCAGTCTCAGGACCCTTGTGCATCTAGGTTCTCTGGGGCCTGCAAGAAGCTGGCTGTGAGATCTGCAGATATCGGCACGGTGCAGACAAAGCCCATCTGGGTTTTCTCCAGAGCAGGGCTCTCCAGGCTTCTGAGGAGCATGGCATTGCCCGTGGCAGCAGGCTGGTGTCTGGCTTTGCAGGAAAGCTCATGGCTCTCTCGGGGCTCTGGCTGTGCCCTGCTTCAGACACACTAAGTACAGGACACCTGGAGGCCTGCCGTCCTGGCTCCCCCAAGACTGACTGAGGGAGTTTTCTCCCTTCATTTTCTTTCCTCTGATTATTTTCCAGCTCAAAACCCAAAACACATTTTAATATTCAAGTCATGAGCTACTCTGCCTCTCTGAGCACTCCAAAATACCATCCTTGCAGCTTCAGCCCCCTGTACCCCCTGCCACACCCCTACAAAGGAACAATGACAGAAATGGGGTCTAGATCCTGACTTCAGGACATCCTAGTTGGATCTGTAAGCTAAGAGGACTAGAGGGTCTGGAAGATCCACAGAGATGGGTCTGTTATGGCTTGTGGTACACAGCAAGTGCTCAATAAGGGCTCAAGGGAGGAAAGAAGGTTGCAGAAAAGCAGGTGCAATGCACTCATCCTGAGAGGCACAGCTCCTGGCTACTCTGGCCCCGGCATGGGGTGCTCAGACTTGGCAGAGCTTCAAGCTCCTGTGGCAATTGGTCTCCTGTGTCACGTGAGGCATGTCTGCTGAGGGCTGCCAGTGTCCATCCTTGGGAGATGTGTGTGCTGCCCTGTGCCCCCCTCCCAGACCCTGGCCATTTTGAGAAAAAGTGATCTTTACTCTTCTCCAGAACTGCCCTCCATGACCTGCCCCCCAGGAATAGGCTTGCACTCTGTCCTCTGCTCTGTCCCTCCTGAATTTTCCCCAGGCTGAAGAGAGATGTGGGCCAGGGCTTCTGCTCTGAGTGTGGAATGCTCAGGACAATGTGCTTCTATCCTGGAGTATGCCCAGCTTGGGCCAGCACTGAAATTAGTTCACATGCCTGGAGTGCACAGGGGCTCAGCAGTGGGTGTGTGGGATGGAATGAGGTCTGCGTGAAGGGACAGGGTGTGAAGAGGACAGTACCTATGTAACAGCCAGGTGGCTGTTCAGGTGAACCAGTGGGCATGGACAGTGGTGTTTCCACAGGTCCTCCAGAGGCCCAGAAGGCTCAGGAATGGCTACAGTTCCTGTGGGACTATTTTATAGGGTATTTTCCAAGATCACCACGTATGGTGACAGATTCTTGATGTCCCCAAACTTCTGACCCCATGTCTTATTCAGGGAGTGGAATGGTGGCCAGGAGCCTACCCCTTGACTTGTCTAGTTCTCACGGAGCCCCTTTTCTTGTCAGGAGACCTGGGAGAGATCCCTGACCCGAGACCCACCTCTGGTCCACACACAGCAATGTGTTTGCCCCTCTGGGAGCAGGGCGATCCGAGACTGAGGGCTCTGCCTCCCTCTTCTTCCCTCAGTAAATGGGTATTTACTGAGCATCTGCTTTGTACCCATCATAATGTAGGGAGCTGGGGATGGGAGAATGGGAGATAATTCAGCCAGGATTTCTACCCTCAAGAAGTCTACAACTCACAGTTTCTTGGAACTCCAAATACCCAGTCAGTCCCTCACATCCCTTTCTCTGAGGAAGACAAGAGTTCCTCAGAACATCAGTCCTCCAGTAAATAGCAGAGACTTAGGATTTTCCAGAAACCTTGAGAGAACCTAAGAAGAAGGTTTTCCTCTTAGGAATTCAGAGGAATGGCCAGGTTCTTCTATCCAAGCCTTTGAACACAAGATCAGGAGAAGGGCCGAGCCTGGGGACACAGAGCAGGAAGGACAGGAGACAATATTCTGATTTATGGTTAAGGACAGCCAGACGAGAAATGTGACTGCTCCTCCTGGGGCTAAAATCATTCCCAGAGAACCAGCAGAGTTGTCACCCAGTTGAGCTTCTATGCATCAAACGTCCGGAACACAACGCTTCATGGTGACTGGCTAGAAACACTAAGGGCCCGTCCACTCTCTATCTGGAGGCCAGCTTTTTAAGAGGCCATCCTCTAGCAGCTACTGGTGGAGAGCAGTTTATTTTGAAATCTGGTCACATGCCAGATTCTGATTTTGTGTTGTGTTTTTCACAGCAGTCCTGCTGTGTTTATGAGATGGTCAAGATAAAATTCTTTTTTTTTTTCCTTCAAAAAAAGGTATTGCATCCTTTTGTTAGATGTGTTGTTGGCAACAGTTGCTAGGGTGAGCGGGGCTCAGTTACAGACACACTGATGCCTGCTCTAATAATACTTCGCTCTGCATAGCTCAGATGCAGACACCTCTCGGCTAAACAGGGCACACACATTTCAACAGAGGAGGGCTTGAACTTGTACTACCCAAGCATATCTCAGCAAAGGAGCACTCCCAGAGCCCAAGTGGAAGGCCTAGGGCGGTGACAGGGCAGCGCTGGGCGGAGGGGGCTCAGACCGCCAATTCCTGTCATTCCAAAGGTCCCATAAAAAGAAGCGCACTCATTCTTCACTTCTCTGTGAAACTGGAGCCCTCCTCCTCCCCACAATTGCACCACAATTCCCCACTGAGGATCAAGGGACTTTGGTTCCTTCTGCCCAGAGCAGCCCGCAGTCTCCTGGAAGTCGGAAACAATCAATGCACACAAACTAGAACTCTGCAAACAAGTAGAAGCTGGGAGCCTCTGAGGGGAGGATGGGGGTGCTGATCTCTTCTGGGTGGCCAAGCCTCTGGCCCGGCCTGGCAACGGGGGTCATAGTGAGGTCCTCTTCCTAAAGTATGTGATGGCAATCCAGATAGCTGAGACCCAGAGGAGGACGCAGTAGGGAAAAGAGCTGAGGACAGTGGAGATGGGGCCAGTGAGACAGAGAAAAGGCAGCTCTTACTTCCTTGGGAAGGAACCTTGGGATGATGGTGAGGAAGCATGAGGAAGGTCCCTGCGATGGTCACAGCCAGCTCTCTCACGGCACAGAGGGGAACAGGCTGGAGGAGGTGAGGCCCGGTGCCCCACCAGCTCAGGCCCCGAGTCCTCCGCATCACTCAGCCTAGCTCCTGACAGGTAGCCTTTGATTGGTTTATAGTGTCTGGAGCACAGACAACATAAGTGACAATGGTAGGACAGTCCTGGTGTTTCTGAGCTATCTCCCAAGTGGTGATGCTCAACGTGGACTGTACCTGTGGAGTTCTTCATAAAACGCTAAAGTGGGCCCTATTGATGAAGAACCTAATTTGACTGATTTCAGGGAAGGACATCTGGGCCAGTTATTTTAAAAGCTTTTCATGTGACTATAGTGGACGGTGGCTGAGAACCACTGACCTAAAGATGGCCTTGAGTCTGAAAGGCAATATTCTCAGAATGGCTCCTCACAGTCACATTGGAAGGAGACTGTAGCTTGGTGTGTCTGTGTATGAAACCAACTTACCACCTGTAAGCCGTTGGTCCCCCAATACTTTGCTACTCAGAGTGTGGTCAGTGTCCCTGGAATACCTATGGGCTTGTTAGAAATGACCCATCCCACATCTGTGTTAGAATCTGCATTTTCACACACCCTATGTCCATATGTTTAAATTTGACTACATTTGACATATAAAAGATGTTTAAGGGATGCCCATTTACTAAATAGAATTCTATTTACAAAGATAGTATTAAGAAAAAGTCCATATCTAAAGCAAGAGAGTCAGTCTGGGTGTGAACACTGGAGACTTTCTGAGCCATAGGACTGGTGTCAGGGGTCCAATAGGACCCCAGGGTCTCAGGCCCTATCATGGTTCAGGAGGGCAGTATTTCTGGGTTCCTGGAGATGGTGATGATGAATCTCACTGGGATCAAAGGACCTTTGACCTCCTTCCACACCCCATGTCCCACTCCACAGGGCTGCACCCCAACTTGGCAGGTAGTCAGTCCTAAGGCCTGTGCTGCACGGAACCTGTCCGTCCCATCAGAGACTGCCCCCTCCCCTCCACACTGCCAGCTCCCATCACCAAAGCTGAGGTAGCAAGACTAGTCAACCCAGGAGGGTTGTGTCCAAAGACAGCTGCTGGGAGCAGCGCTCATGGGCACTTCACACCAGGCCCTCTTTGCAGCCAGCGTCACTAAGCTGGGTCTCAGAACTTGTATCCATATGGAGGTGGCAGCCAAAACTGGCCACATGAGGGGCATCCCAGGGCTTGCTGAGCAGAACCAGGGCTAGATGGGGGTTGGGGCCGAGTGGGCACCAATGGACTGGACTGAACAAAAGTCTCAGAGAGAAAGGGGAGGGAAGTTTGCAATGGGCCAGGCCTAGTACTCTCTGCCAGGAGAAGGCTGAGTATGAGGTTGTCAGAACATGAGAAGCGGGAAAAGAAGATTCCCCTGAGGGTGTTAAGAGGGAAGTGGTTGATGTGCTGTGCCTACTGCTGTACTTCCCAGACCTCTCAGGTTTGGGCAGTGAGTGACCAGGCCGAGGGTACCCAGAAAGCTCTGCAGAGAGGGGTGCAGGGCCGGGGGGGTGGTGTGCAGGTGTACAATCTGGCTTCTTTTGGGCTACTTGAACAAGGGCTCAAGGTAGCCTTATTCTACATAGCCAAAGGCTGCCTGTGGCAGCTAGGAGGGCCTTGACCGGTGACCCAGAGGCTCAGTGGGTAAATCAGGTCTCTGGTCACTGCCTTGGAGGAGCCCCTCCTTGGCTCATGTGAAAGATGGGCTGTGGACTCTCTCTCATACCCAGAGTCCTCAGCCTTGAGCTGATGCTGAGCATTTGCGGCTGTAGCACAGCATGGGCTGGAACAGAGGGTAGGGGCTTCAGGAGTCAGAATGGGCTTGCAGAACTGTGGAACACCTCCACCTGAGGTGTGAGTGTGGGCTGCCCTGGCAAAGGGCTGGATATGTAGGGTGAGAGGGGGAGCAAACTCTATACAGGGGATAGGAGAGTTTGTCTTCACAGGGTGCGGCTGGAGGGATGGCAGTGGGAGCAGTGGCAGGACGTGGCAGAGCCAGCTTTCTGTGCTGGACCCAAGACAGCATTAGTAGGTGGGCCTCTGGGGCTGGCTGCCAATCCCATATCATCCAGGAAAGAACTGCTGCCCAGTCATATGCAGGGTACAGTTTTTTAGAAAGGATGATTTGGCCAGGAGTGCTTCAGCTAGCAGCAAGGAGCATGAAAAGAACAGGCTCACTTGTGCTCCCACCCAAGGTCCCAACTCCTCTTCAGCAGACAGGGGCCAGGCTTCAACTGCTGCTGCCTGAGCCTGGACCAGCACCTGGACCCAGCTTTCTGTTCAGTGCTACCCTGCCCAGTGTTTGCTTAGCTGTGTCTCAGCACAGTTACTACACTATAAGCTGCTGGCTGGAGGTACGAGCAGGACCACACTGAGGTAAACATAGCTCGGTAAGTTTCTACCTTGCAGGGACTGTGGCCAGCCAGTGCACTGTGTGGCTGGCTGATCAGGAGGCAGGTTCAAGGCTCCCTGGGCCCCTTTTGTGGCCAGGCATTTCCCAGGCATGGTGCTTGGCAGGACATTTGTGAGCAGGGTTGACTAGCACACATGCCTGATCTGGGGTGACCCCTGTAACCAACTGTCTTCCCTGGGTGCTCCTGATTCTGGGTGTCTGTCTGCCATAGGGGCTGGCTGGGCTACTTGGAGTTGGCAGCCACAGTCTAGAATTCTTGCACCATTCTGCCACTTAAGTGAAAAAAAAAAGAAAAAAAAAAAAAAAAGGCTAAACCCAAGTCGAAGGCCAACTCCTGTCCCTGACTCCCCCATGCTTGGAAGAACATGGCAGACAAGCCTCTCCCTGCCCGTCAGCCTCTACACTCTCCCAGGACATTCCGGCCCACGAGGAACATGCCCGATGTGCAAATCCCTCAGGTAATGCAGGAATTCATCACCAGGGGAGCGTGGGCGATCCAGGAATGGGAACCCGATCAGGGGCTGGATCTGGAAAGAAGCAGCCTGGGCAGGCTAGGCAGGGCTCAGGTTGCACTGAGTGAGACACACATGGAGGGGGAGAGGACAGGCAGGCATGGGTGGCACAGCCACCGGCAGATGGCCCACAGCGACCTCCTCCTCCTCCTCCTCCTCCTCCTCCTCCTCCTCCTCCTCTTCCTCCTCTTCTTTCTCCCACTTTTAAGGAAGAGACAACAAACTCTGAGCTGAGTGCTGAAATGAGGGCAACCATAGCCTTTGTTTAGTTGTTGTCTAGGTGTAATTCCGAAGGGAGCCCCCTTGGCTACCAGATGTGTAGCACTTTGAACAATCTGATACCTGGTCATCCTAGTTAACACCTACCTGCATGTAGTTCCTTTAGCTCTGTTATCCTATTTTCACAAATTCCAAGTGACCTTTTTCCCTGATCTGGACCAGCAGCTCCACATACATCTTCACTAGTTTCTCAACCACAGAGTAGCAGGTGAGATGGCTCTTGCCCAGCACAGTCTCATGGGTGGCTCGCGGACCTGGTGTGGGTACACAGCCACATTCCTTGCCATTTCTCCTTGATGCCACCCACTCTGAGGCCACCAGTTTATATACAGTTGCCCATAACAAGACAGAAGGTACTTGTGAGAAGAGATAGTGCTGGGCTCAGCCTAAGCACACACACACATATCCTCTGTGTACTCCCATGAGCCCACAGTTGCATGCTGGCCCCATGGCAGCAGAAAGGAGAAGGACTGGGGCTCAACTCACTGGAGTGATTACTTAGTCATGGAAGGTACCAAGTAGCAAGACAGTCTTTGACTTCTGTGTTTACCCTCTGCCCAGGCCTTCAGTATCTCAGCAGTCAGACCATCCTATACCTAAAGACAGAGCTTTGCTCAAACTCATCTCAGTCTCAGCTATACCAAATGCACAGCCACCAAGTTCTGAGGGCTGGCACTAGAGGGGAGGAAGAGGAAGAGAGAGGTACTTGAACAACAGGCTCATGTCTGCTCAGATGTGCAGAGGTCTAAGCCCAGAGCCAACAACAACCCCCCTTATCATGAAAATAGAAACAGGGAAAGGCTGGTTAAACAAAAAGCACCTATAAAATTATATTGGTCCTTTGTAACCATGGTGCACTCACACAAACACACAAATCCAGCTACTTGCCCCTCACCCCTTGAATGCTTTCTGATTTTCTATAATTAATTGGGCAAGGGAGGAAGAAGCTCAGGACAAGTTCAGCAGTGGTCAGACCTTGCAGGCCTCCCCTCTAGCAATAACCACCATGCAGGGACAGCAAGCAGGGGCAGCAGCTGTTGGTGTCTGGTTACCTGCAGCATGTTGAGGAGTAGGCTCCGGAACTTGGTTCCCTCCACCATGAAGAGTGCCATCTTGTCACAGAGCTTGGCAGCTGTGAAGGCAAAGCTCCGATCTGACACGGCCTTCTGGTAGATGGTCCGCACAATCTCACCCAGCATCTCCTCAGAGTTGGTAGAGTTCTGGGCCTCCTCCATGAAGCTGGTGAGCTTGGCATCCACGTCGCTGCTGTTATTCCGCATGCTGTTCAGGATCTCGATCAGCTTGTCCATCTTGTTCTGCTGAGGATGGGTTGCCTCCACCATCACTTCTTCCTGAGGGTGTGGGGGACAAACCAGGCATGGCTGAGTACAGCTAGGATGTCTGGGTGTCCAGGTGGCCTTGGGGGAGGACAGCTGCCTCCCCCAGAAAGAAGGGTCTGAAATCTGCTTCCCCCACCAGAGACACTCATGCTCCACAAGGTGATGTTTTTCTTGGCCCCTGTGATGTCCTGGGTTGACATTTCT
Source organism: Tympanoctomys barrerae (assembly GCA_002564285.1). Lineage (NCBI taxonomy): Eukaryota > Metazoa > Chordata > Mammalia > Rodentia > Octodontidae > Tympanoctomys > Tympanoctomys barrerae. Next base: position 6,753 of record NDGN011401083.1, on the reverse strand, counting down.
TGTGAGCTCTAGCTCCTGCACAGGATTCTCATTGACTTCTTAAATTTGTCTACGCGTTGATTAGATGTCTTAATCTAGCACTGATTTAATAGGGCTTATTAAAGATGAAATAAGGTAACAAATAAGAAATTGGGCCAAATGGAAGATAATGATAGGAAAACCAGGCCAACAAGGTGAGTAGAACCCAAAATGCCTTCGATGTTGGTTAGAGGCAGCTGGAAGTGGCCACTGTGTAGCTTCCACATCATCTGTTTTCTGGGCCTAAGATTCCACAAGCACAGTCCTGGCTTTACATCTTACAGACTGTGCTATCCCTCTACACTCAAGGACTATAGAATCTTGTAATGTGCTACTTGAGTGGTTGAGGCTCTAGGAGGGAGATTTCAGGAAATAAACCTACATCCCTGTGAAGTTTCACAGTACCTGGGACCAGGCCAAGGGCTGGAAAGGAAGAAAATGGCCTTTAGCTATCTCAGAAATACATATTCAAACACAACAAATTGCTGGCCAAGAATCTGACTGATTTGATGCTGGGATACGAGATCTGGTTGAGGGCAGGGTCAAGGGCACATGATGAGGTCCTCCCGCCGCTGCCCTGTGTTCTCAACACCAGCCCTCTGGGCGGAGAGGTGTAGAATGTGGCCCCATATCCTGCTGTCTGGCTCCAGCCATGTGTACTGGGTAGGCAGCTTCCCCCTGAGGCTGTTTACATGGAGTAACAGGGTGATGTAAGAGGAGATCTGGAGCTTTCCTTGAGTTCTACCACTTGGAGTCACGTTCCAAGGGCAGCTCGTGTCCACTGCAGACAGAATTGCATGTGAGGGTAGATTTCTGGGAGGTGCTCATTCCCCTCCAGCCTCTCCAGTCCATCTGACTGCTCTGCTCCCTGGATGGACTGTTCTCATGGGTCCCTAGCATTAGCAGTGTCTGCAAAGGAGGAAAGAAGACTTCTTGATGAGATCCTTGCTTAGGAAGGGACTGCCTGGGAGAAAGCTCAGTGGCATAAGTGCCTGCCTAGCAAGAACAAGGTCCTGAATTTGATCCCTGATTAAAAAAAAAAAAAAAGAGGGGACTAGAGGCTCATCTGTTGCAGGGTTTGCCCATTTGGGGTGGCCAGCCAGCAAGAGAGGAAATGATCCAGGATGAGCGTAAGCTCATGTCCTCCTGGCCCAGGGGGCCTCACCTGGGACAAGTTCTCCAAACTGATCTAAAGGCACTGAAGATTTCCCTTATCTGTTTCAACCCTCCACACTCCTACACCCAAACCACTTGGTTCCCTCAGTGGAAGCAATGATCTGTGGATAGAATAATAACTACCCACAAGCATCTCTACACAGGTCACCTCATTTAATGTTCACATCTTCTCTGCAAGGTAGGCGGTAGTGCACCGATTTTACAGTTGAATACACTGGAGCTCAGAGACTGGTCAATCAGCCAAAGACAGGGTGTAGACTCAGCCTGGCCTACTGGACACTAAAGCCTGTGGATTTCCACTGTGCTACCCTGCATTACACCTGGTGGAACTCGAGACAACACAGTCAGCAGTGTTCCTCTCAGCCAGCCTCTAGAATGTATCTGGAAGCCAAATGTCTGAGGCGCACTCTAGCCACCAGCTAGGAGACTCTGCCAGTTGTGCATTTGCAGGATGGTGGGATGTGAGGGAGGCTTTCCTCTCAACCTCCCCACTCTGTCCCCACAGGTAGGAGCAGGGTAGGGCTCTTAGGGTGTGGGGGACACAAGGGTAGCATTTTGGCTTTGGAACTGACCCAGGAAGAGAGCACCCTGCCCTAGTCAGACCTAGCTGATCCTGCCTGGACTATGGGGAAGAGGCTGAGAGAAGGTAGTTGAGAGGATGGAGAAGCCCAGAACCCAAGCTCCAAGGATGCCTCAGTTGTGCCTGCTCTGTAAGAATGGCTGCAGGCAGGGCAGCCTTCCGGGGAATGGTGGTCCTCCATGTGCCCTTGCCTCTGACCTTGGTGGGCACCGAAGCTGGGGTAATCATAGTGAGCCTGCTGCTACCAGTGACAGATCCTGTTCCTTTCCTGTTGCTTGGCTGCAGAGGCCAGAGTGGGGCAGGACAGGCTTTGGCCAGCAGGTGGGGGTGCTGCGGCTCTCGGGGTCACATTGGTGCAGCTGGCAGCTGGGCGAGGCTGGTGGAGCCCCCTCCCATTTGTGCCTTTGCTCTTTCACTGCTGCTAGCAGACGGAGCGGAGAGCATGAAGGCTAAGACTTGTTCCCATCCCAGCAGAAATCAGGTCAGCAAGGGACTTGCGCGAGTGGGAATCAGTTCCACACATTTCCCCAGAAGCTATTCAGCATGTAGAGAGCGGGATCTGACCCGTAGAAGATGCCCCTGCTACCCTCTGTCAGCATCCCAGGCACAGGCCTCTTCCTCCCAACTTTCCATCCCTTTCAGGCTGATGGCTGGTTCCAAGCACCCATGTGCTGGCCTGTCCTATGGTGGCCCAGTGGCACCCACAGTAATGGTGGCTTGGCATAGTGGGTCCACATAGCCATAGAAGCTCCTGTTTTTCTCTACAGCTCCCCGTACCTTCCAACTTGCAAGGTTCTACCCAGGCTCCCCAACCAAAGTGCATACCTCTCGGCTGTCCTCCCGGTTGGAAGAGAACAACAAAAATTCAATTACCGGTACCTTTTCTTTTAGCCTTCGCCGCAGCCTGTCTTTGGAGGACTGAAGCAGGGTAATTTTGGGCCGCTCCCCAATGCGTTCGGGAATAATACTGTCTTTACGCTTTGTCTCAGCCTCTGGCCCCACTGGCATCAGTGTGGGTAGCCTCTCAGATGCTGGTAGGGCTGAGGCATCAGGGCTTCGAGGGGGCTCAAGGCCACTGTGCTCGGTGTCCCGTGGGGTGTCCTCCGGTTTGGGGCTCTCGATGGTCACGGTCTCTTTGGCATTGCGGTGGGCACCTGCCTCGCCCTTGTCGCCTGGCGGGTGCTTCATATTGCTGTGGTGCCAGCGCCGGTTCTGGCTGTAGCCATGGTGGGTGGGCCTCCCTGAGGCATGGGGCACTGGGCCTCCTTGATAGGACTTCTGATGGTCCCTGTTGTGTTTGGCACTGCCTGGCTGGTGGTCACCGTGCTGCTGGGGCTTGTTTCCTCCTGGAGGTCTCTGCTGCCGTCTGCAAACAGAAGGAGAAAGATAGATAGGGGGTCACTGGGTGGCCAGCGAGGGTTGCTGTACCTGAATACTAAGGCAGGAAGTAATGGTTGCATCCATTTATTCATTCTTTCAATAGGTTCTTGAGAACCTGTTACGTATCAGGTTCTGTTGACAATTAGCCAGACAGGGTCCTTCACTGAAAATCAGTATTTTATTTACTGATTAGAAGATGCATGAACATAGGCACATGGAACAACAGTAATCTCTATCAGAAGATGCAAAGAACCCTCCTCTGCCATCATTTAGACCCCCAAGCTAGCCTGAAGTGGTCAGAGTTGTCCCTAATCCAACTGACTGGTGTGCTTGTCATGAGAGGAAATTCCGACATAGAGAGACACCAAAGCTGCAGCGTGTGGAGAGAAAGGCACACGTGAAGATGTAAGCACAGCTATCTACAACCCGGGGAGAGAGGCCTCAGAAGAAACCAGCCCTGCTGACCACCCTCCCCCGCAGTCTTGGACTTCAGCACCTGGAACTATGAGACCCAAGCTTTTGCTATTTTAGCCACCTAGTAGGTGACACTTCCTTACAGCAAGCAGCCCTAGAAGACAAGCAGATGTGATCTTAAACAAGGTAGTTTTGGGCAGAAATAGGTCTCCCTGTTACTTGACAATACTTTCTAAGCAGAGCACAGTACATGGAACATGTAGAAACTGGGGGCCGAACTGCAAACACCTGAGTATGTGGATGGGCAGCAGGTGAAGGAGGAGTCGGGGGGAGTCCTTAGGGCTTCCAGCCTGGGCATGAGGCTGCATCCTGCCCCGCACAGCACTCTCTGCCAATTTTTGTGTCAGCCTCAGGGTAGCTTTTGTGCCGTCATGTCACAGGCTGAATAGCTGGAGGACAGGTAGCCATGTGCCCTTCTGAAGTTGGAAAGTGGTGAAGAAACTATGGAAAGATGTCACCTTCCTAAGAATGAGTTCACACCTCCCTCCTGACCTGTCTCAGCACCACAGACCCTCACTGTATTTATAAACAAACTGTACTCATTCACTTTTTAGTCATTGTTCTTTACTCAATTTCAATATCTGTTTGATAAGTTTTTATATGTGAAAACTTGGGGATATCTTGGGTTGGGGTAAAATGTATTGTTTCTTTCCTAGCAAAATCAATTTCATGGAAAAGCTTTGGTGACATGGTGACTTGTTCACATGGTTTTGAGGAAATTAAAATAAGTAAGGGATAAATGCATAATTATTTTTTTAGTTTCCACCAAAAATGGTAACTTATAACTCACTGTATATTAGAAGTAGAAAAAAAAAGAGAAAAAAAAGTAGAAATTAATAAGAGCTTAGGGGCGATTTGACGATTGTTTTCAAAAGCCGCTAAAACATGCAACCACTGAATTCTGCAGTTCTACCTGTGGTAATGAATCCAAACGAAATGATCAAAATCATATGCAGGGATTTCAGCACAGTGATCTTTAGCACAACAGAAACTGCATACAGAGTAATAAGGCTGAGGCAACCAAGGCCACTCTTACTGAAGGAAGGGTGGTGTCATTTAAGGCCAGTATTTCTATGTGTAGAAAAATCTGGGAGGACACAGAGTTAGCCATTAAAATGTTATCAGTGTCTGTCTCTCAGAGGTGAGCTGTGGATTTTTTCTTTTATGTTTTCTTTACTTTTTCTAGATCACCTTGTTTTTTAAATTAAACTTTTTATTGAGAGGCAATTATACATTCACATGCACTTTAAGAAATGCTACACATAAATCCTTGTGCCTTTTAACCAATTTCTGCTCATGGCAAAATCTTTCAAAAACCGCAGTACAGTATCACATGGGGATACCTACACTGACACAGGTATGACACAGGACATTCTCAGCACAAGGCCCCTCCTCTAGGCCTTTCATGGTCATACCTGTTTCCATCCGCCACCACCCCCCTGCCCTTCCGGGCCACCCCCACCCATTCTCCATGTCTACGATGTTGCCATTTTGAGAACGCTGTGATGAGTGGGAGCCTATTTTTTTGAGATTGGCCTTTTCATTCCATCAGGCTCCCTGGAGATGCATCCTGGCTGCTGAGTGTGACCAAGTGCTCCTTTTGGTTGCTGAGTGGTAGTCCACTTGAGAGTGTACCACAGTTGTTTATCCACATGTGGGAGGGCAGCTGGGGCATCTGGGTAGTTTTTGGTTTGGGGAAACTATGCATCAAGTGGCTCTGGTTTACTTTTTTATTTTAATGACAGAAAAAAATTTCAAAACAAGGTAATAATTGGAGGGTAACAATGGTTAATGCAGTGTATATTGTTATCTTTAAACTAGTTACTCAGAGTACAAGGTATGGACATTTAATTGTTCAAACAACACTAGCACAAACCTTTCTTTTCAATGAACTAAGAGAAATTAGTAGTATAACTAACACACACACACACACACACACACACACACTTTTCATTTCCCTGGGATAAGTGCCCAGCCTTGCCACAGCTAGATTCTAAGGTAGATGCGTATCTCTTTTTTTCAAACTCTTAAACAGCTTTCTGGAGACACGGTACCACTTAACCATCTCAGCAGCAATGCAGGAAGGTTTTCAGCCATTAGTAAGTGATTTTTGCTTTTGTCTCTCTTTCCCTCTATGTTTGGGATGCTAGTGACGTGCATGTTAAGACTTTTGTCACAGTGCCCAGGCTCCTGTAACTTAATTCCTTCCCCTCTGGTCTTCTTTTTTCTCTGTTCTTTGTATTGGGTAATTTCTACTCTGTTCTCGCCTATTCTTTTTCCCTTTGTCCCTCCAACTTAGCACAGGGCTTATTCACAGGGTTTTTATTTTTATTTTTTCACAGGGTTTTTAATTTAACTTGTAAGTTTCCATTTGGTTCTTTTGCATTTCTTCTATTACTTTTCCAAGACTCATTTTTTTTTCACGTTTCAAATATATTGTAGTTGTTCTTTTAAGTGTTTTTTTTTTTTTTTTTTTATAATGGCTGCTTTAAAATTTTTGTTGGGTAATCCTAAAACATCTATGTTCTCAGTACTGGCATCTATCAGTTGTCTTCCTTCCAGTTTGGGGTCTTTCTAGTTTTTGGTGTGACAAGTGGTGTTCACTTGGGATCTGGATGCTGGGTATTACGCACAGACCCTGGATTTAATTCTACTTACTATCTTAGTTGGTCTCCTCTAACCTTGCTTCAGTCAGTCATGGAGACTGGGGGGCTAGCCTTGTTAGTTCCCAGTGGGGTACAAGTCTTATGTTCCCCAGTGGGTCATCCCTGACACTAAAAGAAGTTCCCCAGGGCTACTGGAAGGGAGTAGGGGCTCAGCTCTCCACTGAGCCTCCACTCACACTGCAGCAGCAGGCGCTACCTCTGATACCATCAGACAGGCAGGGGCACCCCCTGTTTGTGGGGTGGGACTGGCACTCACTACTCTTCAGGTAGGCTCTGCTGATGCAGGAGAGGAGCTCATTATTAACCACATGGATGAACACCCCAACTCTCCTTACTTAGTCTTGCTGATACCAGCCTGGCAGGGGTGTCTTGTCATTATTTGAGGGGAGTCTATGCCTCACTATGAGCCTTCATTGGAGTGCAGGATGGAGCCGTAGTTTTCCTGGGCTTTGGGCTGGA
>NDGN011401077.1:0-18126 GCA_002564285.1 Tympanoctomys barrerae | reverse complement strand
TCTGGGGTTTCCACTGAATAGGCTTCTCACTCACAGCTTTACACACTGCCCTCTCAGGGGCACCCTGCCTGACCTCCCAGGACTTCTTCTGAAATCTAGGCGGAAGCCTTCTTAACCTCAGAACTCCTGCATTCTGCAAGCACCTAAAGCCGGCATCACCCGACGCCAAGGGCTGCTGCCAACTGGAGCAGGAGCCAGGCTTCCTTCTCTCTTGGCTGTAGGGGCTGCATGCTGCGATCATCTAGGACTTTTTTTTTTTTCATTTATGTATTTGGTACAGGTCTTGTGATGTAGCTCAGACTCATAGTGATCCTCCTGCTTTCAGCCTCCCCAGGGCTAGCATTATAGGTGTTTGCCACCACACCAGGACTCAGCCACTGGCTCAGTGCACCCTCGGGGTAGGGCTAGCATGGCATACGGGACCAGGGTTTGATCCCTGTGATCAAACGCTTGCGCTTGTCACACCAGGCACTTAGTCAGCTGGGCTGTCATGCTGGTCCTTGACTGTGTACTTCGAACCTGATTCTAAGGAAGGAACATGGGGCTTTATAGCTTTTCCCTCAAGGCAAAGTCCCTGCCACCTCCTGTGATGCCTGCAGGACATCTTTTCTACTCTCCTGATCCTCCTGAGCCATGGAGATCTCAGCTCTATCTTGCAGCCCACAGCCTTCCTGGCACTTTCTTTCTGGTCAAACTCACATTTCAAATCATCTTGCTGGGCTCTTTGTTCTTGATTCTCAACATGTATCTGATAAAAGCCCCAACAATAACCATGCCACTGCCTCAACATTCAATGGCGTTGAGATTCTTTTTTTTGTTGTTGTCAGATTAATCAGTCCACCATGCTTAATCTCAGTCTCAGGCAAAGTCTCTAGACATGAGCAAAATTCAGATAAACTTTCAGCCAAGCCATAATACAAATCATCTGGAGTCAAACAACCAATGCAGTCCTTCTTCCCAGCAGAAACCTCCTCAGCCTGGTCTTTAAAAATTTTTTTTCCTCCCCACCCCACTCATGCTCCCCAGCCTGGTCTTTACAGGCAAATTTCTGTCAGCCTTCTGGTCTTCTGAGCTCTGAGCTTCCAGAATCTCCCATACAGAATAGCCAAAGGTGTTTCAGTGCTTCTCTAGTAGGCAATATCTCCAAACCTTTCCGATCTCTTCCCATAAGCCTTTCTCCAAAGCTTGTAATTCACATGTTCAGGTTTAGCCACAGCATCGACCCCACTCCTGGTACCAAATTCTGTCTTAGTCACTCTTCTGTTGTTGCTGGGACAAAGAGCCAACACACAAAATTAGGGAAGGAAAGGTTTATTTAGCTCAGTTACTGGAGGTTTCAGTCCATACTTAGCTGGCTCCAGGACAGAGTGGCACAAGGCAGAGACCAACCTTTCGTGGTGGTAGCAAAGAGCGGTGAGAGCTAATGGAGTGGCAGCAGCTCAGGTAGCTAGCTAACCTCTCATCCCTCCTTACATTGTAATGAAAATTACCCACCCCAGGCCAGGTGCAGCATCTACACTCACAATAATCAATCACAAACTCCAGAAGCTGCCCCATGACTTCACGAGGCTTTGGGGGAACAACTAGACACATGCCACAAAAGATATTTACCCTACAAGCATTACTATATAAAAGAGGGCTTTGGTTATTATCCAAAATATACAAAAGTTTGTGGTTGAAAGATAGTCAAAGAGGATACTCTCAGACTCATTATAATGTCTCTGTGGGCCACAAGAGCACTCAGCATCCTCCTTGTTCCCATGGTCACCTCAACTCCCTCAGCCAGCCATTTCCCAGCTTAGTATTTCTTTAGTTTCAAACCCTGCACCCAGTTGTGTTCAACTTGCCTTCGCATTTCCCTTTTTAACATTCTCTTGCAGAGAGCAGAGGAAGGAAGGGTGACCTCTATGTCTGTCGTGTGGGTGCTAGGTCCACCCTCGCTGCCTAGCAGTGGCCGGGGCCTGGGGCTGGTATCCTCCGGCCTCTCAGGCAGTGGGTGCAAGTTATTCCTTTGGGTGGCTCTGCCTGCAGGCAACGCTTTGCCACAGCATGTTGCCTGATGCTGCCTCCTGCAGCCACTCGCCACAGGATGTTCTTTTATTCTTTTGGTCTCATCATTGTTTAATGTCTGGACACAGAGTCTACTTCTCAATTTTACCACCATACCTGTAGGAAACCTGTGCTTTTATTTTATCAGGGAGCTTTCTCAGGGCCCGTCTTTACTCATAAAGGGATCTCTGCTTGCAGCTCTATTGAGAATGTAGAGCGCCACACAAATCTCTTTACAGTTAATTACAAAAGGTGACATCTCAGTACAGTCATCATGTAATAAACTATAGAAATTTAAGAGGCAACAAACTCTTCAGATTGACAAATGGTAAGATCTGCAGAAGTGTTGACTTTGGTCCTCGTCTACACCCTATAGTGCTGAAGTAAAATCCATTCCAAAATAGTAGACCACAAGAATACACACACACACACACACACGCACACGTATGTATTTTTTTAAAGACACAAAACATGAAGCAAAATGAAAAATGTATTCATATACTAATACATGGTAAAATACATATATTATTATGTATATATTATAATAATATATTATATAATTATATGTTATAATAATATAGTAACAAAGTATCATTTTTTCATCTAGTTATATACTTTAGCATATGTGTAAATGTTCACTTAGTTAAATTCATTTTGTAGGTGATTATTGTGTTCAATCTGTTGAAGGAGAAATTAAAAACTTAAGATGGGGCTTAAGGTAAAACAAAAGGGAGAAGAACGAGAAGGAAGAAGCTAGATATTAAAATTCAAAGGACATTTCACACTGTGAATTTTCAACTGTATTTCCATGATATTCTTATGTTATTTGTGGGTAGATTTCACACCATTAATAAGATCTGCATATATATGATTTGCTTATAAATATAGTCAATAGTGTGTAATCCTACCTAAGTTTATAGACATAATGTAGTCTTGATTAAAAAATAAACATTGAAACATTTTAAAGATACTTTACTTTTGGCTCAGTTGTTTTGTCCCAAACATCTCTCGTGTGTCATGGGTGCCCCATGAGTAACCTTGGCACTGAGGGAGAAAAGCGTCTTAAGCAACGTTCCTGTGAGAGGTGCAGCGGAGCTGCTTCCTACCTGCGGACGTCGTCACGATTTCCGTGGTGTTCCGGAGGCCCGTGAAGTCGAACTGATACAGCCGCCAAGATTTCTGGTCAGCTGCCTCCACTGAATTTTTTCTCCATCTATAAATCATTTCTTCTTTGGGGTAGCCATCTAAAAAATAGAAGAGATATGAGTACTTGGAGATACAGGTCCATCACTCATTAAGGTAAACGCTGTAACTGTATCTTTAGTAAGACTCGAAATCGCAGGCCACGGTGGTTCTCCCAAACTTTCCCTGGAGACGCTGAAGCTGCACGTCCCCAGCCTCGCGGCAGACGCTGCCCGCAGGCGCCCCGGGCCGTGCGTGCGAGCGTGCGTGCGAGCGTGCGTGCGAGCGTGCGTGCGAGCGTGCGTGCGAGCGTGCGTGCGCAGGGGCCGCTGCGCCGACGCCCTGGCCTTGAAGCGTCGGGCTGCCGGCAGCTACAGCCCTGTGAGGGGAGAAGCTGGTTGGCGTCTCGCGGCTGCCGGCCTGTGGTGCTGTCACAGAGCTCTAACTCCGCGGCCCTTGCTCATTCCATTCCTCCCTCCTGCCCTAAGAGTTCCTGCGACCCGATGTCCAGAATGAGGACTTGAGTCCATTTTCAGCCCAGGACTCATGAAATCAGCGGGCCTTTGGCTCTTGCCGCGCCGGGATGCGATGCATCTTCCAGGGGCCACGTGCTGGAAGCCTGGTCCGCAGCGTGGCGGTGCTGAGACGTCACGAGAGGGAACTTCCACAGAGCTGCTGGGGGTGGGGGTGGGGATTGGGGGTGGGGCCGGGAGCTGCTGGGGTGGGGGGAAGGGGGGGCGGGGGAGCCGGGAGCCACGTCCTCAGGGACAGCTTAGCGCCCTCCCCGGAGGCCTGGCCTTGCTCTGCAGGGCATTAGGTTTTGCAGGAGCGACTCGGTGTCAGGAGAGCTTCAGTACCACAGGGAGGCTGCGCATAGCAGCACGCTCCTTCCACACGTGCCCCGTTCCCTTTCCACTTTCCATCAGGGTAAAAAGAAGCATGAGGACCTTACTGGAAGCCAAACAAAAGCTGAGGTCATGTTCTTGGAGCCCCAGAACTGTAAGATAAATATTTTCTTTATCAGTTTGGTTATAGGGCCAGACAGCCAAGACAGTGCTACTCAGATATCGGATTCCACCCTGATGAACAAACTCTGGCCTCTTTCGCAATGGCCCTGTTGTTAATTATTTCAGGAGGACGGACCCTGGTGCCTCTGCTACAGGAGGCCCCGTAGTGGTGTGGCCACAGCCAGGGTACCGCGACTGCTACCGTGGCGCACGTGACTCACGACTCCCGAAGCCGGAGCCGGGCGTTGTCCATGCATCTGCCTCTCCAGCTGCACTTATTCTGAGCCGTGCGTGGAGCAGTACCACTGGCTCTGCGCTGGAGGCTGACCTGGCGCACTGTCTCCTGCTACTGCGCAGTCTTCAAGTGCTGCAGCTACGCTGGCCTCGTGAGACGTGCCACAATCCCAAGAGAAGGCCCATGTCCCAGGATGTCACCCAGCAGCATTGGCATTGTCAGCCTTCGTGGTCCCCACAGACAAGCAAGCCTGACATCTCCTGAGGGATATCCTGAATATACAGCAACCTGCACTGACGCGCACGAGCTTGCAAACATTCTAACGAGGTGGCTGAACGCTGAAGAGAAGACATTTGGATGATTTTGTAAAAATCTGCAATGCAATCCACCCTGCTAACTGTTCTATCCTCTGGCCTGACCTTGTTGGCTTGATAATGTCATTCAAGACTGACCCAGATCACAGGCCCTGCTCACGAGGCTTTCATCAGCATAGCAGGGACACCTTCTCCACCCCGACTGGATCGTGTTGAGCTCCAGGCCCACAGCCCACCCTGAAGCTGCTTTGCAGCCATGACGTGTTTCGCTTGGCTCTTAGCCACTGCCCCATCGGATCACATTCCCAACAGGCAGATGTAATCAGAAAGGGTGCTTCTGCTACATTTCAATGTTTTCTAAAAACAACTTCACCAAACTGCAATTTAAATACATAAATTTATTATATTTCATATGTATACCTAAGTGGTTTTTAATGTATTCTTGTGGTGAAACTACCAACACAGTCTAAATCCACAAAATGTTTATCGCCCCTAGTGAAATGCTGGCCCCTTTTGTCCTTTACTTCCCCAAGGCCGCCTCTGATCTCATCGTGACCTAAGGAACCACTAGTGTAACTTCTGTACCTCTTGATTGGCCCATTTTGAATATTTTGTATAAATGGAATCATACAATGTGTAATATTCTATGATTGGCTTTTTTTACTCAGAATAATGCATGCACAGTTCACTTATACTGTAGTGCTTTTTGACACTTCATTTCTATGTATTGCTATATAATATTCCATTTCATAGATATATCAGATTTGATTTACTGGCTGTAAAACATTTCAGTTGAGTCCACTTTTTCACTATTATGAACACTTAGGTAGAAGGCTTAGTCTTCAACGTGTGTTTAGTGTTCTTGGATAATTCTGCGCTTACATTTGAGGACTGCTAGACTGCTTTCCGAAGTGACTGTACCCAAATCCTAGTAGCAGGGCGCAAGGGCTTGTTTCTCTGCTCTTCGACCGACACTGCTAGCATCTGTCATCTTAGCTGTCCCGAGCGCGGTAGGTGTGCAGTGTGCTTCCGCCCGCATTCCCCTAGCAATGGACCAGGCTATTGTATTATCATAGCTTTCTTGGCAATGTGTATATTTTCTTAATGAGATGCTTCAGATTTCCGGCTCACTTTTTAATAGGCTGTTTTCATGCAGTTGACTTTTAAGAAGTATTTATATATTTGGGTAGAAATTCTTTATCTGATATATGGTTTTGCAAATATTGCCTCCTACTTTGCGGCTCCTTGTGTGTTTCACGGGAGCCATGTTTATTGCATACTGTGCACTCCGCGGACGATTTCCATGTGAACCAGCGCAAGTGTGCGGCTCTGCCTGGTGAGGGCTCGCACTGCCCGCGTCCCGCGACTCTCCTCCAGCGCTCTATTTTGAAACTGATTGTGTTTTGGAGCAACTGCCGGCACGTGCAGAAAGGTAAGGAAGGTTTGGGGGCACCTGCACACGCCTAGCCCTTGCACCCCAGCAATCCCGCTGAGTGGCACGCGCGTCGCAGCGGACAAGCCGACACAGTGCCTGGCGCAGGCCCGGTGCACACACTCCACAGCAGCGCCTGCTCCTCCGAGCTGCCTGCCATCTGCGTTTGGTCATCTGGGTTTGGACGAAGGTGCACGGTCTTCATCCACCTCAGCAAGGCATGTTCTCTACTGCTGTCTGCTGCACGGGCCATCTCGCCTCCAGTCTCACTCCTGGGACTCACTGAGCTTCTACTTTCTCCACAGCGGGGCCTCCTTGAGGGTCATATAGTTTAAATCATAAGGTATGAGGATATTTTAGGCTGGTAAAATGCACTTACGTTTCCTCCCTGGTATTTCACGGCTCGAAGTCTCATTTCCTTTTAGTGCTAAGTAATATTCTATTCTCGAAATATGCCACATTTTACTCAACCAGTCGCACCCGGAAGGGCACCTTGGTTTCTCCCCCCTTGGTCGGCTGGCAGGCAGGTGCAGCCAGCGTCCACGTGTGTTTCAGTGTGGATGCTGTATGGCTCCTGATACCCTCTTCTATAATTTAGAAGGAAAATTTTACTAAGCTTAGGGTGATCGGTTGACACAAGGTTGTGTTCTGCGCCGTGAAGCTGTCACCCAGCGGTGCAGGGCCTTGGTGTTTCCTGAGGACCATGCGCCGCTCATCGTGTGGAAGCCTGGTTTTTTTGTCCTGCTACTTTCATTTTTTAATTTTTTTAATTTTTTGTGGAACTGGGGATTGAACTCAGGCCATTGAGCTTGCCAGAGAAGCGCTTATTCCACTGAGCCACCTCCCAGGCCCTTGTCCTGCTACTTTCTTTCTTTCCTTCTTTCTTTTGCGGAACCGGGGATTGAACTCAGGCCCTTGCGCTTGCCAAGCAAGCGCTTATTCTACTGAGCCATCTCCTAGGCCCTGTCCTGCTATTTTCAAAACTGTCTTTTTGCCTTTAGATGACACTGTTAACCTGACACCTATAATTGCATAGGTGCCAATTATTTCAAATTCACTAGAGATTCCTAGGCTTCTAGAAATTATAGACTGTTTTTATCAAAATGTTGGCCATTTATTTGTCAAACAGTTTTTGCCGGTTTCTCTGGTCTTCTCCAAGGTCTCCACGATGTGTTTGCGCCTCCTGGCTCTGCCGTGTGCACCCCAAGCACGTGCGCTCCCGTGCACGTTGTTTCGCTCCCTCCTGCTTGCCCTTCTTACTGGACCCCCTCTCCAGGTGTGCGGAGGCTCTCTCCCGCGGCCCAGACTCCCTACCTGCCCACTGTGTTTCCCCAAGCTGCCAAAACTTCTACTGAGTTTCTTTTCAAAATGTCTATCTTTTCACAGATATGTACTCTTTACTTGGTGAGACCTAGTTGTTTTAATTTCCTTTAACATTTTTTCCCTTTAATTTTTAAACCATAATTTCCTGTAGTTCTTTGAATGTGTTTAAACTAACTGATTTAAAGATGTTTTCTAATTCAACATCTGGGATTCTTCAATGATAATTTCCATTGCAGGCTTTCCCCCTCTATGTATGTGGCACAGTTTTGTGTTTCGATTTAGTTTTTAAAGTTTTTCTTGAGAGCCAGGCATTTTAGAAAAAAATATTGGCAAAGTCTGATATCATATCTCTTCCTCCAGTCCAGAGTTTGCTGCTGTCTCTTTTCTTGTTTATTTTTGGCGTAATCACTCTGGACTGACTCTCTGCGCTGTGTGATCGCCGGGTCCTCGATAATTTCTGTTGATTACTCTCATTGTAAGCCTGCCCACCTTCACCTACCCTTGGTCCATGCTAATTTACAGCCAGCCAAAGACTGGCCACAAGGCTCCCTTTAGTGCTTCATCTTTCCCTCCAGTTTTGCCACTGTCACTGTTATGGATTAAACACAAAGTGCCCTCTGAAGATAATTGCAGGGAGGGCTGGATCCTCCAGGGAGCTGATGGGACCCAAGCACATGAACCTCTTCTATACTCTGATCAATTCCCAGCTGACTGAGCCCCAAGGAGCTGGCCCAGGTGCGGAAGGAGGATCCTGAGCCTAGCGTTGAGGGGGCATCTTGTTCCCAGCCCCTCTCTCACTGGCTTTCTCCTTCTTCATGATTTGTGCCACCATGAGGTGAATGGCATTGCCCCCACTCCCTAGCATGCCCTTCCATGATAATGTCTGCCCTGGAGCCAGCCAACTGTGACAGAAACCTCTTGACACTCAGCTTACACAAACACTTCCTCTCTTCAGTTGTGTCAGCCATTCCCTGTGGTATTTGGCCACAGGGACAACAAACAACTGTCCAAGGAGACCACCATCATCAGTCCCCTTCATTAATGTCACGACCATCGCCAGACTCAACACCATCTTCATCCCTACCCAAGATGCCACCGTCAGCTGCCCTAGCTGCCATCATGCCTTATGAGACAGTCTGAAGTCCTCTCCACAGGAAGCCCCACAGCACCCCAGTGGCACAGGCATTTCCATCCCCACTTCGCAGAAGAGAAAACTGCATCACAAAGACACTGAGTAACGGAGCTCTGAGCCAGCCACGGTTGCCTCTGCGTGGCTCTAGCGCCATCCCGGCACCTCTGCATTGCATGGGTCCCCATTCATCAGATTTTTGTTCCCCAAGTGATCCTTAACATGCTTTCCTCAGAAATACACACAGTGGGGCTAGGGGCAGAGCTCAGTGCTGTAGCAGTCGCTTAGCCTGTTCAGGCCTGGGCGCAATCCCTACAACTGCAAAAAAGCAAGTAAAGTCAAAATAAAAAGCATATTCTATCAAGAAGCACACCAACCATGAAATCTGTTTTTCTCAAGAGCAGAAGTGACTTCATTTCAGACTGTCTACTGTGTGGGTCTCTGTGAGATGTGGCTCACACTAGTTCTTCTTAAAGAACACTAATAGGACGACCAGGGCTTTACACAACATCCCGTCTTCCACATACGCCCCAAGATCTGCTCTGAGCACTTTTATTCTTTGCAGTATTTTATGAAACACCCCTCAATCCCAGAAGTCTCCACAGCCAGCAGGTGCCCGCATGCGCAGTGAGTGCCCATGCCGTGAGTGCGCAGCGGAGGTGCACGCCGCCCGCTCGCGAGGGGGGCTCACGCCGACGCGCAGGGCCTTCTGCAGCTCTGCACAGCAGCTTCGGACAGGGAACCCGGAGCCCGTGCAAAGGGCGTCCAGCCTCGTGGCCTCCTCCTACCTGACACTTCTGTCGCTGGCATGTTTGCCATACGAAACTCTAAGACGGCTGCATGAAACTCATCACTGCTTTCTCCCTGTGTTTACGATTAAGTACTACTTCCTTAGAATATGTTGAGGCAAATGTTCTCAAGACTTGATTTAACCATTTCGTGGCTTGTTTGCTGCTTTATTTTCTCTGAGGTGGGTCTCTCCTTGTTGCTCAGGTTGGCAAGGGGTCCTGGGCGGAGCTGTCCTGGTAGCCAGCTCCTCGGAAGCCGTGTCTGAGGTGCGTAGCCAACACCAGGCTCACCCAAAGGCTTCTTCTTCTTCTTCTTTTTTTTTTTTTTTGGTGGAACCAGGGATTGAACTCAGGCCCAGGATAGCGCTTATTCCACTGAGCCATCTCCCCGGCCCCTCCAAAGACTTCTTCTTGTGTTAACTTACTAGTCCTTCTGGGACTGTTTAGTCCACACCTTGTTCTTGACTCTGTGTGTGTGTGTGTGTGTGTGTGTGTGTGTGTATGTATGTGTGTGACAGACCGAGGTTGAGGAAAACAAGACATTATTACTTGCCAACTTTTTAAAGACAAATGTTTGAGGCTAGGGAAAGAAAGTGTCTGTGGCACCCGGGTGAGTCCTTGTCCTGTCTGTCCATCCAATGGCCTCCAACCGTGGGGGCCCAGAGGTGGTCTGTCGTGGGAACATCCGTCCTTCAGCCCCCGTCCCTGATTCCTTCAAGGAGGAAACTTGTCTCCAGACCCTCTCCATGGTCAGAGAGCACAGTGGCTTTAATTTCTCAAGTTAGAAGCAATATTAAGAAAATACTAAGACGAGAAGCGCTTACTCTCACTTACATGTACCTCAGTTCATTTTGCTTTTGCTTATATAACAAGATATCTGACGCCGGTACCTACATTATCAGTTTGTGAATAATATTCACTAAAGCATCCCAGAGTCTCCGGCAAAGCAGGCTTCATGTCTACAATTCTGCCAAAATAAACCTAAGCCTATAGCAAATTAGCTATTCCAAGCTCAAAGTATTTCTCCAAATACAACCCTCCGTGTTCCCGAAATTCCAGAACTGGCGGTCACAGGCCGGCCTGCAGCCCTCCTTCTACGTAGAGCTGTGCGTCTCCGGCCACGTGACACATGCAGGCCCCTTTCCAGATCGCGGGCTCCTTCCGTGATCCGTGCCCGCCTTCCCACGGTGCGACGGGACCGGGAGCTGCGCAGAGCAATTCGCCACTGGCTGAAAGCCCGAGGCCCCCAGCCAGACTCGCGCGGCGCGGCCCAGGCCTTCGGTGGATGCTGTGGAGAGGTGGGCCGGGGCTGGAATCAGGTCAGCCCTCGGGATTACCGTCCTCATAGAAAGAGGTAGGGATCACCCTGCGTTCACCACCTCACCTGCCGAGGCCACAGGAGCGGCAGCACTGTGCAGGCGGGAGGGCCTGCAGCAGACGGCCAGTCCACAGACCCCTGTGGGCGGGAATCCTCAGCCTCCAGGGCTGTGAGAAGGAACGCTGGCTATGTAGGCCACTCAGCCACAGCTGATGAAGACGCGGTCGCAGTGCCTGGTGCTCCCCGTCACAGTAATTGCTGAGGTAACGCTCACCGCAGTTGTGTCGAGATAATAAAGTTACACTTCCTCACTCAGAACGCTGATGGAGACGTCTCCCTTTGTGCTGGACTTGGGAGATCCTCCCTCCGCGGTTTGCTCAGAGCAGGGAGGCGAGGTGGGTTGGGCAGGTGAGCTGCCCTCTGCGCCTCCGCGCCTCTGGCCTCAGCCAGTGCCTTCAGCTTAGGGCAGAGAAGGTCAAGAGCCTCAGCCCCAGGAGCTGCTCTCAAGGCGCCTCTTATCAGAGGAAAATTGCTATTTATTTTGCATGATGAGAGTTAAGTATCAGCTTCCTTGTGAGTTGCATTTGACCTACTTTGAGAAATATGTAGACAAAAGACAGGAAAGCACTGATTTAAACACCGATGCGACTGGAAGCTGATCCAAAGTTACTTCTGCTTATACACAAGAAAACCAGTGAAATTTGCTTTTGTAAATATGATCAATTTCTTGTCTGCAATCGGTAATGTGACCAGGTAGAATAGTTTTCCCGATGCTACGAAAAGTTTTATTTTCCCGCTGCAAATCTCACCCAAATCTCCTGGCACTTCCCCGTGTACCCAAGAGAGGCCGAGAAAGTAAGAGCTGCTGTAGAAGCCTCGGCACAGTCAGGGGCCACTGAGTGCTGGAGCGGCGCCTGCTCGGCTGTACAGCTCGGCCTGAGATTTGGGAGCTATCCCAGTCATCCCGAAAACTCTTCATCTGGAGGTTTTTTCAACTCAGTAGTGTAGTGTTCGATGTTTCTTTGTTACAAAGTAAGCGCCTTGAATTGGGGTTTATAGGTTGCTTTACAGCCTCAGCTTATTGTGCACTTGGTCTCTAGATATTGCACAAGTCCCTAATCACTCGGCGATTTATCCTCTTAAAATATAACAGGGTGACGATTGAGAACACTGTTTTTGCATCAGTGCAGATCACGTCTAGCATTTTAAAATAAAATAGAATAAAAATGATTGTATTGGAAAGCATTATACAACGCCTTGTGAACTATTTGTATGCTTTTCACTGTGCATGTATGTGCCATAGTTTTGGAAAGAAGAATGCTTTTTCCAGGGAGATTCAGTTTTGAAAGCTACCATTTGGTAGTAAAATTTTGAATTCAAAACATTTAGGAGCAAGGTTGATAAATGAGAGAGGTCATGGGTAAATCGGAATAACGGGGTACAGCCAGTGCAACCCTCCACAGGCAGTGTTATCTGAAGCAGTGCTCGTCCTGCAGAGGCTGCCCAGAAGGGCTGGGATGTAGCTCGGCAGCACATGCCCACCTGGCAAGTGCGAGTCCTGAGTTCAATTCCCGGTATAACAAAAAAGGAAAGAAAGAAAAATCTGCCTAGACTTACCAACTCATTTTCCCGCCTTTAATAAAACTGTGACGGCACACTCTCTGCGTGGACACGCTTGCTCTTCTCACGGTTCTCAGCAGTTGCCCTGACCTGAGTCCCATCCACGGTGGGCACAGTCTCCCAGCGACGGTGGGACTGCAGTATTTACCTTCGTGGTGCGCGCTTCGGGCTCACTGCTGAGACTGAGACCCCTTCTCCAGTCCAGGTAGTAAGTGGCAACGACACAGACAAGTCTGTGGGCTTGAATGTGCTTTCTAATTTCAATTAGCATAATAAACATTGGTTTCTTCAAAGTTAGATAGAATTAACCTGGTCCTTCACTTAGGCCAAGACCTTCAACTAATAGATTTTTATTGAAATAAACTATAAGAATACATCAAAGAGTATTACGGCTGATGGACTGACATGATTTACCAAGTCCATACAGCCCACACTAGTCAGAAGGCAGGATACTGCAGATCTGGGAAGCTTGTCATACTACTTCCTGATCCCCACTAACTACCTTATGCAGAGAGAGATTAAAATTTAACTTGCAGCAGTACTAACTTATAAGAGAAAGAGCCCACCCCTCCTCCTGGTCAAGTTCCACTCCAACACTAACATCCTTCAACTCCTGACCCCACTGATTCCCTTGGGCTATGGTTGGCTTGGTTCATCCCTTCCAAATCTTGTGTTGAGGATTTTTGCATCTATGTTCATGAGGAGATTAGTCTGTGGTTTTCTTTCCTGGCTGGGTGCTTTCTGGGTTTAAGTATCAGAGTAATAATGCTTGCTTCGCTTCCAGGAATGATTTTGGAAGCACTGCGTGCCTTTCCATTTCCTTTAAGAGTTTTAACACTAGTGGCATTAGGTTTTGTCTTGGTTGTTTTTCTCTCATTGCTGGGACAAAATACCTAATGCCCAAAGTTAAGGAAGGGAAGCTTTATTTAGCTTACAGTTCATGGAGGTTTCAGTTCATAATTAGCTGGCTCCAAGGCAGAGTGGCACATGGCAGAAGGCAACAGTTCATGGTGGCAGTAAACAGCAAAAGCAACAAGAGCAAAAAGGAGGAGCATCAGCAGAGAGCAGTCCTCTCTCCCTCCTTATACTGCACTCCGATTATCTGCCAGAAGGGCGGGTGCAGCACTCACACCTGTAATCCCAGCACTGGATCATGAATTAATCACAAATTCTAGAAACCCGCCCCATGACTGCATGGGGGCAGCTCTCACGACACAAATCATAACAGGTATTCTCAAATTTCTTACAGAATACACCACTGAATTTATCATGGTCTGCTTTTTTGTTTGTTTTTTGTACCAGGGATTGAATTTAGAACCCTGTGCTTGCCAGATAAGTGCTTATTCTACTGAGCTATCTTCCTGGCTGGCTTTTCTTTATTGATATGTTTTTAATTACATTTTCTATTTCATTGATTGATATAAAGTTATTTAGAATACATATATCTTTTTGATTCAATTTGGTAATTTGTATGTGTCCAGGGATCTATCCATTTTGTTTCTGTTTTCCATGCTATTTGAGTACAGGTTCTTGAAGTAGGTACTGCTGATCTAGATTTCCACAGGATCCATTGTGATTTTCCCCATTTTATTCTTAATTGCTTGAATTGAGTTTTTCTTTCCTCTTTTTGGTAAGGTTTGCTAGACATTTATCAATTTTATTTAATTTTTCAAAGAACCAACTCTTTGATTAACTGACTCTTCATATTGTTTTCTTAGTCTCAAATGAATTAATTTCAGCACCGATAATTTTAATTTCCTCTCTCATAGCTTTAGATTTTATTTGTTCTTTCTTTTCTAGGAGTTTGAAGTTCAACATTAAGTTGCTTACTTGAGCTTATTCTGTCTTCCTGATGTGAAAATTTACCTCTATAAATTTCCCTCCTGACTGCTTTCATTGCATTCCATAAGTTCGCTATGTTGTATTGGCATTTTCATTTAATTTTAGTACTGTTTAATTTCCTCTGTGACCTAGTAGTTGTTCAGGAGGGTGTTGTTTAATTTCCATGTGTTTATGGAATTTTTATAGTTTCTTTTGCTGCTGATTTCCAGTTTCACTGCACTACAGTTAGATAATGTACATGGGATAATTTAAATGCCTTTGCATTTACTTAAGCACATTCTGTGGGCTAATATGTGGTCTAGTTTGAAGAATGCCCCATGTGTATCTGAGAAGAATGTGTATTCTGATGTTTTGGGGTAGAACACCCTGTAGACATCTACTAAGTCCATTTATTCACAGGTTTGTTTTAATCCTGATATTTATTTGTTGATATTTTTGTCTTGTTGATCTATCTAATTGTGAGTAGGGTATTAGGGTCCCTCATTACAACTCTTCTTATTTGGGTTTTCAAGTCATTATTATTTGTTTTATGCAGCTGTTTGTAACACTGTTTGGTGCACATATAATATGCTTTTTATTGCTTCTTCTTAGAGTCTTTCCTTCAGTATTTAGCGACCCTATTTGTCTCAATTTATCAGTCTTGGTTTGCAGTTCACACTGTCTACAAATAGAATAGCTATTCTTGTTTTTGTCAGGGATTGTCAGTATTGTTTTCTATCTTTGACTTTCAGTCCAGGAATTTCCTTTTGAGTTTAGTGTGTTTCTTGAAAGCAGCACGTTTTGTAGGTTGGTTCTTGATCCTTTCTGCCAGTCTGTTTCATTTGATTGGTGAATTGAGACCATATATATAGATAGTTATATCAGATATGTATTGTTATATCTTTCTCATATTATTTTCTTACTGTTGGTTTCCTGTCTTTCTCCTCTATTTAACTGCTTGCCCTGCTTGGTAACTTCTTCCTATTTGTGTTCTTACAGTTGTGATCTTCATTTTTGCCTTCTAATATATACTTCAGTGCATTCTGAATAAATGATTTGGTGGTCATGAATTCTTTATGCATTCTTTGTCATGGAAGTATCTTATTTCTCCATCAGTTTTGAAAGATAGTTTTACAGATTTATAAATCTGGGTTGGAGTTTGTTTACTTTTAGGGCTTGAAACACCTCATGCCAAGCTTTCTTTGATTTGAGGGTTTATCTTGAGAAGTCTGTTGTGATCATCTGCTGTGATGGGCTTTCCTTTAGAGGCGATTTGTATCTTATCTCTAATTGCTTTTTATATTTTGTTCTTATATTGAATTTGTGGAATCTCAACTATTATATACTTTTGTGTAGAT
This sequence comes from Tympanoctomys barrerae, assembly GCA_002564285.1. Lineage (NCBI taxonomy): Eukaryota > Metazoa > Chordata > Mammalia > Rodentia > Octodontidae > Tympanoctomys > Tympanoctomys barrerae. The sequence goes on along the minus strand of NDGN011401077.1, from coordinate 2,550 downwards.
TTACTTTACTTGTGGCTTTTTCAATTTCTCTAGCCTTCATTTATTTGTATGTTAATTTTTTTTTACCATATTTGTGAAATTTCATGCCATTATTTCTGTGAAGAGTTTTTTATGGCTTTTGTGCCATCTCCAGCTTTTTCACTTAACCAAGTCAAATATTATGTATCTTTTTTCCCCACCTTTCAGCTATTGGACTGATTTTTTATGATCTCTCATTATTTTAAGCTATCTTTCTTTCATGATCACTGGCTGTAGTTCTGTCTTCAAGATCTGATATTCTCCCTTCACCTTCATTCATTGATACTCTACATAGAAGACCCTAACAATTCTAACAAAAGACTTCTAGATTTAATAACCAAATTTAGTAGTGTGCTGGATACAAATTCAACCTCAAAAAGCGATAGCATTCCTGTACACAAGCAACAAAGTCATACAGAGAGAAATTAGCAAAACCACACCCTTCATGATAGCATATGAAATACTTAGGAATTAATCTAACAAAGGAAGTAAAGGATCTACACATTGAAAATTACAGTACTCTGAAAAGGAAAATTGAAGAAGATATCAGAAAATAGAAATATATCCCTTGCTTATGGATAGGAAGACCAACATAGTGAAAATGGCCCTACTCTCAAAATTGTTATACAGTTTTAATGCAGTCTTGATCTACATACCAGTAGCATACCTCACGGAACTAGAGGAGACATTCCTAAAATTCATCTAAAAGCTAAAGAGATCTAGAATATTAAAAGCAATTCTGGAAAACAGGGAAAGTCAGGGGTATCATAATCCCTGACCTAAAGTTATACTACACAGCTACTGTGATAAATTCAACACAATATTAGCAAAACCAACTAACCAACCAAACAAAAAAGATCTGAGGATAAGTGGAAAAGATTCAAAGATGCACAAACAACTCCACACACACTCAGCCACTTTATCTCAGATAAAGTGACCAAACATGTTCACTCTAAGAAAGACAGCCTCTTTAATAAACAGTGCTAGAAAAACTCACTTCCACCCACCAAGGACTAAAACTAGACCCATGTCTATCACCATGAATTAAAGTAAACTGAAAATGGATCAAAGATCGAAATATTAAAACAGAAACACTAAATCTACTGGAACAGAACAAAGAAATCTTTAAGAAATAAGTATAGGCAGCGACTTCATGAACAAACCCAGATTGCACAGGAAATACAAAAAATCAAAAACGGAATCTCACCTCAGTAAAAGATTTTGCACAACAGAAGAAATCACAGAGTGAAAAGACAGCTCACAAAGCAGGAATAAGTTATAGCCAGCTGTCCCTCAAACATAGTACTTACGTCTAAAACACTTAAAGAATTAAAAAATCAGGCCCTGACATTCAAAGACCCAATGAAAAAATGGGCATCCAAAATCAATATGCACTTCTCAGACGAAGAAATACAAATGGCAAATAAATATAAGAAAAACGTTCAACATCACTGGTCGTTCAAGAAATGCAAATTAAAACAACACTGAGTTTCTATCTTACTCCAGCAAGAAAAGCTATCATCAAGAAATCAGTCAACAACAAATGTTGGAGGAGCTGTGGGGAAAAAGGAACCTTGGTCGCTGTTGGTGGGCCTGCAGACTGGTGCAACCATTGTGGAAATCAGTATTGAGTTTCCTCAGAAAAGCATGATAAGAAGTCCTGCTCAACCCAGCTATTCCACTTGTGGGTATCTTCCCAGAAGAATTAAAAATATCATAACATAGTAATATATGTGCACTCACGTTTATAGCAGCACAACTTGTAATAGCTAAATCTTGGAAACAACTCAAATGCCCATCAACAAAGTTATGGATAAAGAGATAGGCTTTCTACAGAATGAAGTACTACTCAATAACAAAGAAGGATAAACTTGAGACTTTTATAGGTAAATGGATACAACTTGAGGCCATGTTCATGAGTGAAATAAATCTGACTCACATGTATAAATACTATATTGCTTCCGAGGCTGAGGAACTGAAAGAGTAAATGAGATCCAACATACACAACAGATAATGTGCAATGGGGAGGAACTGCAGAAAAGGAAAAAGACGGGACAGCGGAGAAAAGGAAGGGAAGAAGAAATTTTAGGTAATTATACTATAATTTTTTCTTAGAACATTAAAAAAAAAAGGTTTGTGTTCATTTCTTTGGGATGACTTTTCATGTCCATACCTTGTACTCTGAATAACTACTTTGAAGATAACAATATGCAATGTATCACCCACTGCTACCCTGTTATCTTACTTAGAGATTTTGTTTTATTTTATTTCTTTCTATTTAAAATAATGATAAAAGCTTTTGTTGAGGTAGGTGACAGCACCGAGAGGTGTGTCCCAGCGAGTGGCTGCTGTGCCGCTGGGTCGCTTTAGTAGTAGCAGACCCTGAGTGGGTTAGTGGCTTCCCTTGGAGAGGGCACCCCTGCGACAGGCTGAGATGCCCAAGCGAGAGCTGTTGTGGGCCAGAAGTTCCCCACACGCTCTTCCCTCCTGTGCGCACTCACCGTCCTCCCGCGATGCGCCCTCACCTCCCCC
>NDGN011401026.1:0-13224 GCA_002564285.1 Tympanoctomys barrerae | reverse complement strand
GAATTTGAGTGTTAAGTGTCACCAGTGGTGCTCACCTGCTGTGGGGACCTTTTCACCTTTCTTGGTTTCAGGTGCTGGAAAAGAACATACACATACACACAAACATACAACAAAAGGGAAAAAGTCGTTAAAAAATAATCAGTACTAAGTTGATTAAAGGGAAGTTTTAAATTAATGTTTCTTACATATTCTTGATTTCAATTATAGGAACACATGTCTATTAGCAGTGAAACACATATTTTGATAAATTATAAAGTAACTACAAAATTACTTTGAATTTTTTGAAGTCCAACTTGCTACCATGTTTTATGTCAATCAAGGAACTTCACATCTCATCTTTAATAAAAACCAAACTATTATGAATCATAAGAGTTTTCTGATGAACTGTAAGTATTGGCAATAGAAAATTAATAAACTTCAGAAAAAATGTTTTCCGTAATCGATTCATAATGTTTGTTCAATTCACAGAGCTCCACCTGGTGGTTAACTGAAGAATGTCAAAATGATACAACTATTGCTTTATTAGTGATCTTACTATTACTAATTTTTAGAAGATAAATTGTCCTTCTATAAAACACATCCGGATGAAATGTCTTGCTCTCTTAGTGTTATTGAACAATGAATTTTGTCTAGAAATTCTACATTCTAATTTAATATCATATCGAGAAATGTTTTTACAGATGCATATTATTTTATTTGTTTGCGGTACCAGAGATCAAACTCGGGACCTTGGGCTTGCCAGGTGGGCGCTTATGAAATGGAGCTGCCTTCCAGGCCCACCAAGTGCATAGTTTTAAGCTATGCAATCAATACGTGCACCACCATCCTAGCTGGGGTAGGTTATTCTATGTTCCAGTTTCCCAGTCACGTTTGCTTTAATGAACTTCAATGCACATCTTGTAGAATCAGGTGTCAGTGGTCGTATGGCTGTTTGACATTTTGCACTTGATCTTAGCCAGAAGTGATGATGGTAGTTTGATCTTTTGGCGTGTATTCCTTCCTCTGAATTGATGGGTTCGCTTAACTGCATTGGACAAACCTGAGGTCCGGTTTTACGTGCCTTACCATTGTATTGTAGGGCTGGGGAGGTAGCTCAGTGGCAAAAGGGCTGCCTGGCAAGTGCAAGGTCCTGAGTTCAATCACTGATACAAAAAACATAATGTAATAGCAAGCTTTTATAAATCCTGGAGTAGAAATTAAATGTAAATTGATAGCCTGTGATTATACTTCCGCTGCTGGCCACCCAGTTAGACCGGTAAGTCCAGCTACCCTTGAGCGTCTGTGCCCAGCTACTTACTTCTTCCAAATAGCCAGCAAGGTCAGCTTGACCACAGCCAGCTCTAGTGTCTGTGCTTTTCTACTTAATATATGTATTCACCTAGTTTTCTTTCAGCTTGCGTCAAGGCCTTTGTGCTCGGAATATATCGCCCCTGTCGAGGATGCATCCAGTTCTACTCACTCAGCTCGGGTCCCTCCATCCCAGGAAGTTCCTGTCTAAATTCCTTTTAAGTAAACTTGAATGCAACAAATCTGTCTGACAACATATGACTCGATTCTTGTAATCCATGTAGCCAATCACTAAACAACCATCAGCTTTACGCTTCCTGCTTGTAAACTGTATTTCATCTCAACTCAAAACTGACTCTGAGCTGATGATTAAAACTGGTTCCCGTCAACCTGCTAGTGATACTCTAAAGTCACTTTCCAAACTCCTCAGTGTGGAGCACTTTCTTTTACACCTTTTCTCATAATACTTTTTGATTTTTTTAAATCTATGCTTCCTATTTAGATTTTAAAGCAAGTAGTATATATCTTCTTTATGACTCATAAACAAATGTCTGATCAATCTCTACTATCCCATTAATAAATATTACTTAATGAATAAGTGAAGAGATGTTAACCATAGAAGGACAAAAGTTCTAAGATAATTGATTTATCTCATATTTTTAGAACTAAATATAATTATTCTAGGGCACATAGCTTTTACATTTAGATTTTGTTTTACAAACTTGTCTTCAATTAAGTATTTTATTTTTCTGTGTCCAAAATATAACAAATATCATCTCATTAATTTAGTGATTTTTTTCTATTACTGGATTTCCTGCTGCTACATTACTTTTCTCAGCCAATTTGTGGTAAATCTAAGTCACGTAATTCCTCTATTTGTAATAAAAAAGTATTTCTTTGCTCATGAATATTAATGAGATTTTTGTTTCATTGAGAAGGAAGAAATTCCTTCTTTTCTTAATTATTCCTCCTTGACTGAATAATGCTAATGACAATGGTGTATTTTGAATTTTCCAGAAAACTCTTTAAATTGTACTAATGAGAATTAATGTTTCTGCAATATTTATTGTGGCCCATGTAATAAATGGCTCCCTGTGAATTTTCATAATTTCAGTATTCTGTGAAGTACTGCTTCCAGCCCCCCTTGTGGAGGTGGCCGTGGGCCTGGCTGACATTGAGTCATTCCGATAAACCCACCCAGCTGCCCAGGGCAGCCACAGGGCTCTGTGTTCCCAGCCTATCACCTGCTCCAGAAGGCATGTGCCACAGGCCGGAGAGAACAACCATGGGCTCCTTTTTAGTTTCCATTTCTGATTTAAATATTCTAACCTATGAGAAACGAGTTCCTGCCTGCTCAGCCCCATCCTTCCTGCTGCCTAGGCTGGCTTTCACTGCCTTTTCCCAGGCTGGGCGCAGGTTGGCAGTCCTCCTGCTTCCGTCCCTCAGGGTTCCGAGCCTGTAGGCTTGCACCAGCCGGCCCAGCTTGAGTTCTCTCCCTGAGCGTGCCTTAGACCTCGCTTTCCACCCTGCACACGGCTCTGATCCTGGCCAGTGACACTGTCACTGAAACCTGGAAGTGGAATATTCTTAGCTTTACTGGTTGTCGAGAGATTTTGTTTTGGAAAAATAAACAACGTGCAGAGTCTGCTATGAGCCGTGAGCACAACACACCCCGCATCAGCTCGCACATGGACGCGTCAGCACTCTGTGGACACCCACGTCATGCTCGCAGCACTGTAACGAACACTTAGTAGTGTGCAGACAATTCTACTGACTGAACCTCTGGGTAAGCTGTACGTCCTTTCGTGGCATGAAGGTGAACTTTCATGTCTCGGAATTTCCCATTAACCTCAAGCCCTTGCTCAGTTTTCTGACCTTGAGCATCTGAACATTTCTTTGCAGTTCCATTTTGTCATCACGACATGGAGGAAGTGGAGTTGTGAAGTTAGTGTGAGCGTTGTAAGGGAAAAAAAGAACATAGCTGTTTAAAACATTATGCTCATACCTTTACACCTCAGGGTCTTTCAAAATAATTTTCTTTTTTTATTACAGAATTGAGACTTTTGTCCTTAAATGTGCGAAGCACAACCGTCCTGCAGGAAGCTGCCCACAGACTTTCCAAGCGAGCAGTTCTCTCGCGAGGCTGGCTGGTCCTGGGGGCCCAGTGGCCTTCTTGTGCAGCTGGCATTTCTGTTGACGGTTAAGTCTTTAGTCTCAGGTCATGTGAGGAAGCAGTTCTGACCTAGGACTTGCTTCCAATCACACGTAAGAAAACCCAACAACAACAGACTCATCAAGAAAAAAATGACAGTCAATGCAGAGAAGCTTTAGGGAGCCAAGTCCCAGCGACCAACACCAGCAATCAGGGTGTGGAGAGCAGGAAGAGCAAAGGGAGCTGAGGTTTCTCCCTGGCCTGGCTGGTCCGGCTTCTGACTGCTGGTCCCCACCACACGCGAGTGAAGTACCTGATCCGTGCAAACCTTCCCACAGAAGCTTTCCTGCTGGCCTCCACGTGCAACATTCTGTATTTCTGGTTCAGAAACATGGAATCAAGAGTCCCCAGGCTGAGGCTGTGCGGCGGAGGACCTGCCGCAGCCCAGGCAGCAGACTGCCAGCTGTGGACTTCATCTGCGGACTGGACAGGGCATAGTAGAGCCTGGGAGGGCAGTCGCACTACCGCCTGCTCAAGGTCAGCAGCACCGTGCTCTCAGGTACAGCAGGAGACTAAACCTCAGCACCCAAGTTGGGGAGAGGAGCAGCCGAGACTCAAGATCCTCACGTGTCTCTGCACTTTCTTCATGAAGCCAAAAGCAAGAGATTCATCGAACATGGACATCTCAAGAACCTGCAGGCCTTTCAGAAGGCCTCTACACTGAGCACCTTGCTGGGTGGAAGTTGAGCATCTGCCTTGGGCTCTCTGCTTTCTTTTGGGTACGTGGCTGTAGCACTCCGAGTTCTTTAGCCCATAAAAGACTTACATGTGTAATAAAACACAGTAATATTTATTAATTTTGCAATGAGTGATTTTTCCACATGGCACTCACTGAGTTTAGAGTAGTAAGTACATCGTGTGTATGGCATTTATAGATTAAATATTCTTTGGCTTATCAGATCTCCAATCCCAACATCATAAACATCACAAGCATCATGAGGGATTACTTTCTCTGCTCCATGAGAACACTTACAGTACGTGTCTGCTAAAGAGAAGGGAATTTGTGTAATTCTTACACACCACTGCTGCAAGGTCACTAGTATACTGAGCCCATTTTATGGAAGAAGACATTGAGGTTTAATAGCCTATGTCTGTACTGTCTAGGAAGTAAGTATTAAAACTGATTTGAATCCTGATTTTTTTCTAATTTCAAAGCTTTAACTAGTCTTAAATACACTGCTATATCTGCTATTGTTATACATAAAATTGTCTTCTAAGCATTTCATATTTAAAAACTGTATTTTTTAAAAACCACATTTTATATCATGCAACTTATATGATCAAGCTTACTATCAAGGCCAACTACCAGCAGGTATTAAAATTGTAGTTAGCATTTAAATAAGACCATGAAGTTTGTATTTTTGAGCCAGTGATTAAACCACAAATTATTGTAATTAGTCTCTTAAATTGAGTTGCTACAACTAAGCAAATAAGCTGAGCGTGGAGAGGGAGTTGATAGTCTCCTCACACGTTCCTTGTTCAGTGTTGGCCACACCATGTCGCAAGAAGACTTTACATTAAGAAGCAGGCCACAAGCCCTAGTGAGGAGCCCATGGAGACGTGCCAGCAGAGGTAGCTCTTGTGCACGCTTGTGGGTCTGGACAGAGGACCCGGTGTGCTCGTGCAGTGTGGCCAAGTGCCGCCCCAGCAGCCAGGTTCCTGGAGTCTTGGCCGAGTCACTACTCTTGGGGTTTTGGTACAGTTCATATCTGGCCGCCCTTGCTCTTAGAACTGGGATGCTTTCATGGTGACTGGGCTTTAAGAGCCCTAGTGGCCTGCAAGCAAGAGCTGGGAGTTGGCTGGGGAAGGCTGCCACCAGAGGTGTGTGCTGGAAGCCACCTCCCTCAGGGGCCTTCTCCCTCTACTTCCGGCCACCCTGCCCTGAGCAGCCTGTCGGACCCACACTGCTCCATCCTGCTCTTCCTCCTCGGGAGCCACTGACTGAGGCCTGAAATGAGCCAAAGAAACCTGTGCTCCTTCAAGTGCTGGATATAAGGTGTTGGTTCTCAGCAAGGAAAAGGCGACTGACACTTTCCTTTCAGATGAACGCAAGTGGGGTTGCTGAGACAGCCAAACTGAACACTGCACGCAAGCACTTAGGGCTCTGCCAGCCACAGAACAATGCACGTTAGTCATTGATATTCTGAATTAATGTCTTATCCTTTTGTGAGACAATTCAAAGTCAAATATATTTAAATAAGTATGCTTAAATAAAACAAAGTCATATTTACTATCAAAACAATTCATTTATTTATTATAAGCTCATGACACTCACATTGTATGAGCAGTCATTTGGGTTTTTTTAAATACAACCTGTACTTAATCCTGCTTCTCCTCCTCCTCTTCCTCCTCCTCCTCCTGCTGCTGCTGCTGCTGTTGCAATACGCACACATCTGCTCCTTGTGCCTGAGTCCTTGCTGAATGGGACGCACGACCACCCTTGCTCCTCGTGCCTCAGTCTCACCACTTCAGAGCTGGCCACCACCCTGTGACCTCAGCACCTCCCCCGGCTGTGTCTAGAGAGGAGCACTTGTTTGCAAAGGTCCCGTCTTCTGCAGTCCAGTTCTTTCTGTGTTGTGTGGACACACAGCTTCGTGGTCCAGATAACTGCAGCTGCGGAAAGGCAAGTGTTGCCTCCACCTGGCCGTGAGTTTGATTCAGAAGATTTTCAATTCACAAACTTTCAAAAGCAGATCTATCTTAAGCTTAAGTGAGGTCAGTCACGAGGAAAGCTGGAGCCTGGTGTCCGCCGCTTAGCAAGTTTCCATCTTCCTGGTCTCTGCGTGTTTAGGGCAATATCCTATTTGCTGTTCCATTTCCGACTTCTCCTCACCTCAGGCGACTGGGTGGATGGTTTGACACCCCTGCTTTTCTAGGCCCATGTTCCCTTACTGCATTGTAAAATCAGCTTCACTTACATTCAGGAATAAAGAATCACTCCGTAGATAACACAGAAGGAAGGAAAAGGTATTTGGAAGGATTGTTTAACCTCATCCAAGTCAAGGAGTGGCAGGGATAATTTTTGTATGCAGTTGATTAAAAACAGAAAAGAATAAACTATGGAAATTTCCAAATTTGAAATTTATTTCCTGTCCTTACCTAATTATCTAATATGGGGCCTTTGAACTTCTTTAAATCATACCTGTCTTATCTTATAAGATGGGAACAGTTGTGACTACCTCAGCTATTCGTGGCTAAGTTTAGAAGGAAGGGCGCATACAGAGTCTGATGCACCTTCCTTGAGGTGGCCCTGGCGTCCCTTTGGCTTCCCGGCCGGATCGCTTGCTCACTGCTCTTGCGGATCTGGAGGACGTGGGCTTTGTGCTGCTCAGCTTTGCAGCCTCGATGCCCAGACTATTCCCGGATGGTGTCTGCACTCACGGTGGATCTCAGTATGCGAGCATGAAAATGCTACTTTAAAATGACAAGAACATTAAACTATGCTTCCTTTTCAGATTTTTACACCACAACATGCGGCAGATTCCCTCTTCCATTCATCAAAGCCCATACTCAGGCGGGAAGCCACATTAGAGTCAAGGCACCGCATATTCAGTACTGAGTACCTTCACACTTGGGTATTTAGTTCACTCCATCTCTTAAAATGATCCACCACGAGTAGCTTACAGTTTCTTATTTCAGAATTGAAATTAGAGTCTCAAGTTATTGAGCACAGTGCTTTCCATATATCGTAGACACAACACACACACACACACACACACACACCTGTATATGTAGATGCGCACAATGATCTCTGTATGTCATAGACATGCACGCACAGACAAACCTCTGTACATGATATTCCCTGTTTGGGTCTGCCCAGCTCCCTCACCCCTTTTCCCCATTAAGTCAATAGGAGAAAAACTATTCTTTATTTGCTTCCCCAGGCATAGCTTGAAATCCTAAAATAGCTATCATTGATATTGGTGGCCCTTAATGTATGATTCAATGCTTTATTTATTTATTTATATTTAGTGCAGGGTCCATAGGATTTACAGGGTCTTACTACACAGACCAGAGTTGTAGTGATCCTCCTGTTTTCAGCGTCTCAAGCGCTAGGATTACAGGTACACGTCACCAATCGCCATCTCCCCTTGTCCTGGGGGTGGTGGGGCCGGCATGGCAGGCCTGATTCAATACTTTATGCTTAAACCCTGAGTCTACAGTCCTTCCTTGGTGAGACCCCCCCCCATGAGTTTGATGTTACAATAAATAAATAAATTTAAAAAACAGATTGCTGAGTGGATGCTAAACACACAAAAACAGGCTCGAGGGCCTCGTTCCTTTCAATACAGACTAGACGCACACATCGCCTCTGTCTTGCTCGGCTCTCGCTGCATCTTGCGATCCTTTCTGTCCTACGTACTAACCGCAGGGCGCCGCGTTCACGACAGCGTCACTCAGCTGTACTCTGCTCCCTTCGTCTTTCCTTCCCGGAAGCTGCACGGTGTGACTGTGCCCCTGAATCAGTGAGACATAGTTGGGGGTGGCTGAGAGCACTGTGGGCCACACGACACGGCCAGAGCGAGGCCCAGGGATGGTGTTGAAGACGGAGCCAGCTCTCACTGGATGTGTCTCAGCTGATAAGCTCTTGGGCTTAAGGCTCTCATCCTGCTCCACAAGCTGTAACTTAATCACTTGCTTGGTAAGCAGGAGACACGCCTTGATCGAGGGACGGTAGCTAACTAGATATGGGTGCTGTTTCTCTGGGTACTGGCACTGGTTTTCTAAACTGAAAGGAGAGTAACAGTCGTGCTCACAAACGGTTTTAAGCTTAAGCATCTGTTATCCCATAGTGGTGGAAATATGTAAGAATAGTTAATGACCTTATATGAAAAATAACATGCTCAGACATTTGCAAGTGGACAGGAAAAATGAAAATGATTGTTATGACATTTAATTTTTTGCCTCAAGAAGGTAAATATTGGAGAGGGTTATGGCTCAGATTTGGGGGTGTGCCCTAGATCCTCACCTACGTGGAAGATTGTGGGGTCCTGGGGTGCTGTTCTCCCTGCGAGTTTTCAGCTGCCTTGTGAGGCTGTGCCCTGGCTGGAGCCTACTCCTCGGCAAGGCCCAAATCCTGCTGTGCTGCGCCCTTGGGCCTTGGCTGCAGGCCCTTCTCCCTGGCCCTTCTGTGCTTGAGCCTGCCGACCACAGACCACGGCTTCTGACAGCCTGAGTCCGGAAGGCCTCTCATCTCTTAAGTTGTGAATGTCGTATCTCAGAGACCAGAAAGTGACTGAGACAGGGTGACAGGACAGGTAGGCTCACAGGGTGACAGTGACACACTCTCTCCTTCTATTCTACTCCTTTAAAGAGAGCTTAGATATAAAGCATGCAAAAAAAAAAAAAAGGAATATTGGGGCCTTAAACACACACTCTGTCATCTATCTATCTATCTATCTATCTATCTATCTATCTATCATCTATGTACCTATTTATTTATCTTCTATCTATCTTATATATACCCATCATATATTTTATATAAGTTAATGATATAATATATATTAATATATGTATTATTTGGATACTCCACAGCCACTGCATAAATTGCTTTTGCAAAGCCAACACCTGTAGAGAAGCCTCTGGCAGCTGTAGCCACTTTCCTCACCAACAGGTAGCTCCTTGTGTTCCTTCAGTGCGGCGGCATTATCTGACGGTGAACTCGAGGCTGCTAGGCTACCGGCTGTTGCTGAGCGTGAAAGTCACTCTGCTGTTGGTATGTTTCACTTTTACAGTTCTTCAAAAATGAGTGATCATTGATTTGTAAAGGCACTTATTACTGGTATTATTCTATGTTTAGAGTCTTGATTGCTCTTTTTAAGCCAACAAATAATAGTTTTCCTCCATTCCTAGCAAGTAAAATCATTATAAAAACAAAATTTTAACTATGTTAAAATAAGTGTTGCTAATATGTTCTGATGATGCAAAAAGAAAGTAAGATTTTTTGGTAATAGCTGTGTAGTGAGATCTTGTACAAGTACATTAAAAATACTCATAGTAATGATAGTATTTTGTATAAGTATACTGTATATAAATTGGGTTAAAGACAATTTTTAAAAATTCAGAATGTTGAGACAAATGTATAGATTAACTAGATTTTCTTATTAAAATCATCCATTATAAAACACAAAATAAACTCCTCTGGTAAATCTCTGTGAACAGAATCAGAGCTTTAAATAACATCACAGCCAGAATGTTTTGGAAGAAAGTCCAGTCTCTTTAGTTAAGCACTGGACACTGGAATATCTTTGGGTGCAGCAGACCAAGAGTACCAGGGAGGTCAGCAGACCTACGCTGGGTCCAGGTGCTCGGGAGGCTGGGCACGGGGTAGTGTCTGAGGCCAGCTGTCTTTGATTCAGTCTCATAAAAGCAGAAGCCCAACTTCTGTTCTTTCTACAACACATCCTGGCTTCCCCAGTGCGTTTGTGCCTGGTACCTCAGGGTGCAAGCACAGCTTCCGAGGCACCCTCCGGACCTTTGCAATGAGAGGCAAACCACGGAACACCACCTGTAGGACCCAGGTGGCCGGCAGAGGCGGGAGCCGTCCACAAGGTCAGGGTCCCTGGCCCCCGCGCCGCTCACTCCTCACTCACTTTACTCAGAGCCTTGCTTCACACCCTTGCCTTCTTCCCTGAGAAAACTGCCCGTGCGCGCCCTGCTTCAGGCTCCTCACAAGGACAACTTCTCAGATAAGTTTTTCTTCAACCCAGATCTCGTGCTTGAACTTCACACCCAGTCGTCAAGTCTAGGATTCTATCTGAGGGCCTAGAAGGGCTTTGCGCTCAGCACGTTGTGTACTGAACTATGCTCTTCTGCCCCATCTTGGCTTCTCATACCCGCCTTGGTGTCTGCCACCCCCAGGACCTCATCTCATTTGTATTCTATGACACTGAGGTAATTATGAAGTCAGTTTCTACTTTAATATGTTACCAAGTCCATGATATTGAGTTCTAAGTACACTAATCTTCTCTCCAAGTTTACACAAAGTCCCAATATGAATATGGGTTCATATGAATGCATGTCTTAGCAAATAAAAACTTTCATGCAGTTTCAAAAGATTCCAGCTGTTGTTTGCTTCTCACCTGTTGTTTTTACACTGTGTCATGGACATAAATTACCTAGTAGTCTAGGTGATAAATTATAGATTATTGCCCACACTTTCCAGTGATTATAACATTATTTTCAACTAAGTATTTTTAAAACAAATGTAAAGTGACAAGGTTGACATTTCAAGCATTTGCTCTATTTTAAATTAAACTGTACAGAAATATTTAAAATGTTACCAGGCTTTTTTTTTTTTTTTTAATGGAACCAGGGATTGAACTCAGTCCCTTGTGCTTGCTTATACTATTGAGCCATTTCTCCAGCCCCCACCTTTTGTTAATTATATATGGTCATATATTTTCTCAATTTATGGCTATTTCCAGTTTGTTCTCTTTTGATTTTACTGTATTGTTTTTGGTTGAATTGTTAGGAGAAGTTTCTGTTTTGTTCTTGGTGACCAAATCCAAGGCTTGGAGGTTGCTAGGCGAATGTTCTCCTGCTGAGCTAAGCCCCCAGCCCCTAGTTTCCAGCTTGGGTTTGCACTTTTAGTAGACTAAACTACTCACTTATGGCCAGAAGTTATAAATGTGCATGTTCTCTTCTATTGTCATGAGGTAGAATCATTCTAATAGTACTTCAGGGACTGGCAATAAAGCTCAATGGTACAGTGCCTATCTGTAAATGCAAGGTCCTGAGTTTGATTCCAGGAACAGAGAGAGAGAGGGAGAGAGAGAGAGAGAGAGAGAGAGAGAGAGAGAGAGAGAAAGATAATTTTAAATTATTTTCTGTGTAAATAAGAGAACAAGATTTAAAACTTTGTCCTACACAAGAAGCAAAAGTGAGTTTCCAGGTACTCCCCTGCCATAGAAAGGTCACAGCCTGTTTCCTACATGTAGCTCTTCATTTCTGAGGTCATTGTAACATTCTCCACGACAGCTTTCCTACACATGGGCTAACTACACGTAATTTCAATTAAACCAAATCTACAGTAAACAACTACATTTGGTTAAAAATATTTTCCCCCTATCATTTTTTTACATTTAGAAGTACATTTTAGAAGTTTATCATGTTTTAAAAAATATTTTTATATTTTATTAGGATTTGTATTTTACTTCAAAGGGAAATAATGCATGCTGGGTATGAGAAGAAAACATCTATTTATTCAGATGATTTTAAATGAGCATCCAAATGTTTCTTGATTTTTTATATGAAAATATAAATAGTTAATGTACTCTTCGGAATATACAGAATATTTTTCTGTTGTGAATGGGATTCCTGTAACATATATTCAGACATGATATTCTTGATGTGCACATGTAGTATTGAGTTTCGGAGGTGGACATTGTATCCAGGAATTTGTTAATCTCTCATTCATGACAATAATTTGTTTGAAAATGAACTCGATTTTCATGGAGATGTTTGTATATCTGCGAATCATACAACTTGGGGCCGCGATTTCTAGAGCGCCTCCTGCGGATTCCCAGAGCAATGCAGGAACAGGAAAGACCTGCAGGTGTGGACCTGCCTTTTGGGAAACTTTCTATGACTATGAAACCTCAAAACTTCTGAAGCCCCCTCACCTTGCATGCCGAAAATGTATAATAAACTAATGCTGGATTTTATTGATCTTTTTACATTTGTGAAAGAGCCTTAAATTTTTCTCCTAATCTGTTTCTTTGATTGCTATTAACAGTAGGTGGTTTTGAGATTAATGCTCTCCTGAGAGTAGAGAAATCATGATGTCTTAGATGAGCTTAAATCGCTGCTATTTTATTTATAACTTTGTGCTATAGTTTTAATAGAAATTGTCTTTTCTTCCACATGCCAAAGGCTAAAATTAGACACATGTCTACCACCACGCAAAAAACTGCAGTCAAAATGGATGCAATATTTAAATTTTCAGACATAAACACTAAATCTACTGGAGGGGAAAGTAAGTAGAAATCTTGAAGACATAGGATTTTTTTTTCTCTGAATGCCTTCAGGGAAGGTTTGGCTGGCTTGAGTTGTGGGATCGAACCACAGCAACCTGAGCCTGACTGCTTTGTGGAAGCAGCCACTTAAAGAACTGAGCTAAGGAGCAGGACCCCTTGAAGACATAGGAGTAGAGAGTTCATGAACAAAATCCAAACTGCACAGGAAATACTTCAAAGAATCAACAATTGGATCTCATCTTTTTGAAAAGTTTCTTCACTTCAAAAGAAATCACCAACAGAGTAAAAATAAAACCCATGAATTAAGGAAAAAAATTATAACCAACAGTGCCTCAGACAAAGGACATAAAAAGAAGTTAAAAAAACCGGGCCTCCAAAATTCAAAGACCTAATCAAAAAATGGGCATCTCAGATGAACATACACTTCACTAATGAAGAAATACAAGTGGCAAATAAATATATGAAAAAATGTTCAGCATCATCGATGATTTAAGAGATGCTGATTAAAACTACACTGAGATTCCATCTTACCGTAGAAAGAATGGCTCACGTCAAGAAGTCAGCCAAGAACAAACACTCGGAGGGCTGTGAGAAAAAGGAATCCTTCTCCACTCTTTGCGGGAATGCAGACTGGTCCAACCATTGTAGAATTCAGTATGGAGACTCCTCAGAAGTTAGGACTGAAGGCCCCATTCAAGCCAGCGATCCCTCTTCTAGGTACTTTCCCAAAAGAACTGAAATCATCAT
>NDGN011401024.1:0-16213 GCA_002564285.1 Tympanoctomys barrerae | reverse complement strand
ATAATATCTTACTATGCATACTGGCTTGCAAACTCACTCTTCCCTTCTTCACTTGGATATTATCCTTTGAAGATGCATTTCTCTAGCAGCTGAAAAATATGCACTTGTGAATTCTGCATGACTTCCTTCTCTTTGCTAGGCCCCTCCTGATGGACACTCAAGTTATTTCTACTCTGTGACCTCTGTGCAAGTGCTTCCTTGCATACAAATGCTCATTATCTCTGTGCTCTGTGAGGTTATTTTTGTAAGATGAATCTATTGATATGGATCAAAGGGATGCATGAAGCAGAGCTCTGTTCAGTGTTTAAACTGGAAATGGGTCATCTGTTGTGAGAATCTGGGTAGATACAGTAGTTGAGGTAAGCCCAGGCCACTGTAGCTCCCCGTGACAGCTCAGTTCTACTGTCCAGTCTGCACCGTCATCTTGCACTCAGAGTTGGGGCTGTTGGGGCTGGCTATTCCCACCCAACTTAGAGCTCTGAGGTGACCAGGGGCTCTGCCAAGCCCTCTTAGCTCATCTGGCACTTTATCACCCTGTGTACCCATGGCTGCCATTTGGAACAGCTGTATTTGCCTCAATAAATTTTGGCTTGAGTGGCAGGGTCAGAAGGTAGACACCTATAGGAAGAAAAATATGTCCCTCAGGAAACAAAGCAGGAGGAGATGGTGTGTGACATGAGTGAAGCTCTCAGGACAAATACAGGATGCTGTGTTCTCTGCCTGTTTTGTATTCAATCAAAATATTGCCAGCTGTCCAGGTCGGGCGACACTCAGTGCCATTCATCTTGGCCTTCATTTTACAATTTCTTATTGTATACCCCAGTGGTGCCAAGTCTGTGCTGGGATCTGGACACACAGGTTGCCAAAGCAAGGTCTTGATTCTCACTATTTTCAGACAAGAGGGCCAGTAGCTACATCATGAGTCGGTGTAGACCCTGCAGAGAGCAGGGGCCAGGACGACATACAGGAACTTTGAAAGCATAGGGGAGCATGGTCACTCTGGCTGGGGGGAGCTGTGGCCCTGTATTCAATGGGAGGGTAAGCTTGAGGTAATGTACCTCTTGAGCTCTGAAGGGTAGGATACTCTTTAAGCATCCATCTGGTTTTAGGAATTTATGACACTAGCAAACAGCACTGGACAAGTAATCGGCAAAATAGACGGTGCTGGGGCTTAATAAAAGTGAGCGCACATCTTCCCCTGGCCTTCCCTTGTGTGCTGCTGCTGGGTGAAAACAACAGGCATCTTGTGGGGAATCTGGGAAGAAGCTGGGGGCATGTGGAGACCCTGCCCCTGGGATGCACAAGTGCATGGAGCTCTGCGCAGGGACCAGAGGGTGCTGTAGCTCCTGCCACAGAGAGTGCCAAGTGGAATTTTAGCTTAATAGGCAGAATTAACTTTCTTTATTTCATTTTTAAAAGATTCATTGTAATCAAGTGCACATACATCTGCCTCTTCTCCTTAAAAAGTCATTACATTTCAATTTTTTCTTTTTACTTTCGCTCTGTCATTTCAAAGAATCCAACAATTTTTAATCATCAGTGTTAGGAGTTTAGGATAATATTAGTTGAATTTTTCACATTCAGAGGCAAGTTTCAACCTTTAATATCCACCAAACTTCAATTAATTTATTTCCTTTTTAAGGGCCTAAAGGCAATCTGAATCATTTTTACTGTCATACAACATCCCCAAACAATATTTTATGAGGCTGAGTTTAGTTAGTGGTTAATAGATTCAGGCTTAGTTAGGGCTTGCATACAGGCATCTTCTTGTTCTAGAAATGTCTGTTTATTATCAGTTTAATGTGGATGAAACTACTTGTTCACTCTTCAGAAACCCTTTATGACTCCTAATTAAAGTCTTTGTCTGAACACAAAATAATTAATACATGAAATGAAGCCACGGGAAAAAAGCAACTGTGAAATAGTCACTTGGTTGTGTGTTGAGCAGTATTTAATCATTAGAGTAACACTGTGTTTGCACTTTTGGAAAGAAAACAAGGCACAGACTTCATGTTTATTTAACACTTTGTCTTCTTGGAGGTATGAAATGAGTCCTACGGAGTGCCACAACAGTAAATCATATGTTCTGAAAATTACTGGGTCTTAAACAGTAGTGTCATTTTAAAACTAAATAGTTTGGTGGTGCTCCGGCATATAAAACTGACCTCTTAGAACAACATCTACTGTTTACACTGAAAGACAAGTAAAGGAAATAAAAACAAGACATAAAATAGAGTGCTGCTAGGATGCCATTTATTCCGGTTTGGTTTTAGCTGGAAATCTGATGCTGCTGAGGGGCCTGACTGTTCAGTGACGCCAGAGAGGGCCTGTGTCTGTACCCCATGGTGTGCCACGTCTCTTCCACCCTGTGAAGGCTTTGCTAAATGGTCTGCGAAGTAGCTGGTCCCTCCATAGGTGCCAATATGTCCATATTAAATGAGACCTCATTAATGGGCAGAGAAAGGTAGAGTAAAAATTCACAGCAGGCTCTTTTTGCAGGAATCATAAATAAAGGAGACTGGCTGACCTGGGGGGATTAGGCTTAGAATAAGGAATTTCCAACTTTGGGCCATGGCTTCAGACTGGAACTTGACAGAGACACTGGGTTCTTGGGGGACACATGAAATGAGGAGGTCTGTGTTCGCATCTTGCAGGAGCAATGCAATGTCCTCGAGGAGGGAGATGGGAGTGGAGTCAGGGGAGCCAGGGAGGCTTTGTCCCATGAGTCTTCGCTGGATTCAGGCTCCGGACTAAGGAGACTGGAGCTGAAGTGCAGGGAGGAGTGAAGAAAGAAGAGAGCAGGCTCCGTGCTTTTGTGCCTTTTATGAAATGCATCTCTGTCTCTCTCTGCTCCTGCAGGACACCCTGGGGCTCCAGACTTTCTTCCTGTCTGCATTCTTGGCTTGCAGTGCACTTCCGGCAAGCAGAACCAGTCCCCGGGGCTTTGCATGGTTCCTGCTGCCTTAACAAAGCCAAGGGTAAATCCCACCGGGCTGCTTCTTCTCATCCCCTTCCCATACTGTATATATTTTGGAGAAGTTGGAACACATGGAAAAGCAGAAACTGTCAAATAAGAATTGCCCATAATCTCTTCCCAGTGAGAACTACTGGGTGCGTCTTTCAGATGCGCTGCCTGTCCTGAGCCATTGTGGTCACACGGTCATTTCTGTTCTTCTGATGGGATTTTACAGTATCTTGTTGAGGACATGGATTGTCATTATTTTGCCAATTCCTTACTCTTGGAGGCTTAGGTTATTTCCGGTTTTGTGCTTCCTACAGTTGCAAGTTCCCTTTGATCCACCAAGAAAGCTTCTTCACTCCATGGCTTCTTCCCCGTAGCCTGCAGTACTCTCTCACTACCCTCATGGTTCGTGCCCAGCATGGACCCCCGTGTTCTCTAACCAACCTGCTCTGTGGGCTTGGTGGGACATAGGCAGTCTCACAGTCCCTAATCCCTGCAGTGAGCATTGCCTCCCACTAACAGGATATGGCTGGCCAGCGGAAAGGTAGGAGGGAGAGAGAGAGAGAGAAATGAATCACTTTGCACTTGGATTCCAGTCTCTAGAGTGGAAGGAAAGTGGGGCCCTTACTTACTTGTGGTCTCAGGTGCTGGCCTCTCTGGTCAGATACTTGGTGTGGAGGAAGGTTTTGCTCACTGTAAGATTGAGGGAGAATGGTTGTGGATCAGGTGGTGGTTTAGTGGAGCCTTTATTTTGGACCAGCAGATACAGGAAGCATGGCAGTGGGAAGATGGGTCTGGATTAAGGGTCTTCCCAGGAAAGCCTGAGACCTGGGAGGTGCAGGTGCATTTGGCTTGTTTTCTGGAAGCAGCACAAAGTGGTGCTGCATCTTACGTGTGGAAGTTCTTAGTTGCTAAGGCAAGCAGGTGACATTGCTTCTGGTTAGCATGCTTGGAGCACAGGGGGACGTAGGCAAAAGGCCCAGAAATGAAATGAAATGTTTGGACTTGTGAGGATATATTTTTCCTCACCTTTCCATGTCTCCTAAACATGGAATTTTGTGATTTCTTTGGCGGTCACTGTAAGCTTTTATAGCCTCACGCTCGCCATGGCTGAGGGCAGCGTCTGTCCTGGAGCTCCTGACGTTGGTGAAGCCAGTTAGGAGGGATGTCCAGAGGTGCTTTGGCGTGGGCCTGTGCTTTTGTCAGCTGTCCTCCTACAAAGAGGTGAAGGTGCCCTCATTCACACAAAGTTCAACTTAGCTAAGCATCTCTTTTTTGAGAGGCTTTTTAGGCTTTCAGTGTGGACTATTGTTTTCTAGGGCCTCAACTTTGCAAGGACAATAGGAACTCTAAAGGCAGAGTGAGGTTCTGACGCAGGTGTCCAGGAAACCCAACGGGGCCTCTTTCAGTGTTTATTAAACCTCTGATGAACAGACCAATGTATGTCTAATTATTAATCTTTGGGAAACTTGACCCTTCAATTAACTGAGTAATAATTGCATTGTGGACCATCAAAAGCCCTGCATTATTAATGAGCACTTAGGGTCAATATTCCTTTGCTTCACTTTACTGTCTATGATATTTATCACTTGTAATATGACTTCCTGGTTAATTATACAGAATCATGCAGCATTCACTTTTGATTAATGTGGAAAGTTCATACATACTTTGTTAAAAAACATTTATTATGTGTGATGTATTGTAATAAGCCTTTTTCCCTGAGCTTTGTCCTATGTACATATGTTTTCAATATTTAGGAATTTTTCCCATGCAGAGGAACTTCCTAATACATGAAATTGAGAAAATTTAATAAATCATGTTAGCCACCTGCGCGATGTGTGTTTTTTATTGTGATACGATCTTCTTTGGGGTCATAACTTATGCAAGATGATAAACGCATTTTAAGTCAAGGGAACTGCTGTGAAATCGTATTCCAGGCATCCCTTTATTGCATGGGGGACAGCAAGGGGTATTGGAAGGAGTATGTTCTCCTCATCGCAAGACTTGGGCCATAATTAGCTGAGTGACCTTGGGCAACTTACTCTGTATCTCGTCATCTCATAAATTAATCTGTATTCATTGATTAATACCTCCCCAGCCTCCCGTACAGAGTGAGTTTGAGGATCAAAGACTCCAGTGCCTGTGAGAGAGCTTTGTGCAGAGAAATATGCCCACTAGGTTGTCATGTTCATTTGGGTGGAATTCCCTCCAATTTTTCTTGTAGCGCAGGCATTATCACTTGTCATTTCTGGGCAGAGGTTGTTTTCAGTTGAGAAAACCAGCTTGGGAATGAGCTTTCTGTGGCATAAATAATCCAGAGAGCTACTCCCTCCCAGGAAGGAAGCAGGAAAGCAGTTTGTTGCATGAAGTAGGCTCACTTGTGCTCCTTCCCCAAATTAATATGTGGAAGTTCTCACCCCCAGCACCTCACAGTACAGTTGTATTTGCATTTCCATTCAATACGAAATTAAGGTAAGTGAGAGTGGTTTGAATGGGCCCTAGTTCAGCCTGACTGGTGTTTTTATAAGAGGAGAGTAGGGCAAAGAAACATAGAAGACCATGTGAGGACATCAAAGAGGAGACCTGCAAGCCAAGGAGAGGTCAATCAGAAATGATCACTCAGTCTCCAGAGCTGTGACACAGTAAGCCACTGTTGTTTAAGTCATTAGCTGCTGACATTCACTAGCCCAAGCTGACTAATATAGTACATGGTAGTGGGAATGGTCTAAGGGCTGCCCTGCCGGGCACCCACTCTGAAGCCTGCATGTGGATAGCCTTGCTTGGCTTCCTGACACAGTAAATGCTGTAGTCAGTAGGGAGTTGGGAGGAACCATGCCTTTTGAGGGAAGGGTGCAGGAGACCGTTTACAGGTTCTCCTGAATATCTGGTACACAGAGGATGAGGAGAGGGGAGAAGGCTGAGACCACTTTCCATAATCTCACTGCCCACAAAGGGCTTCAATCCCTATTATACTCCTGGATGAAACTCTGAGGATGAGTTTGCTCTACACAGCATTTGGGGGCATGGGCTGAAGCTGTCCATAGAGAGTGAAGCTAGGCTCAGTGTCAAGCACATTCTGGTTGGTTCTAGTTTTTTTTTTTTTTTTTTCTGATCCTGAGGCCCAGAGTGCTCATGAGTATACAGAGGCCTGAGCATGCTCCTTTCTGCAGTGTCCACAGTGCTCTCAGGTCCAGATACTGTGTTGAGTCCTGGCCAGTATAACAGCAAAGGGCTGCTCATACTCTAGCCTGACCTGAAAGATTAGGGCTGGTAATGAAACACCAGGAGCTGTGGTCAGTGGGCACCTTTCAGGCAAAGAGTCCCTCGGCAGGTCCCTGAGCATTGTTTCTCGCTTTGCTAATGATGGATGTATATATGTGGTTTATGTTCTCCATAATTGGAAAGGCAGTGCTACTTTGTACATTCGTGTTCCAGAGGAAGGCATAAGTGAAAATGGAAAGGCACAATTTTTAAGATTTCTGTGACAAAAGGAACATTTCAGAGTATCAAGCCCCAATGTCCTTTTCATGCAGAGAAAGGAGGGCCCTCACAGGTGACCTCCTCTTGGCCACTTACAAAGAGATTACCCACTTCAAGGACATGGGGAGAGCCCAGTAACTAGTAGGAGAAGCAGGCAATGTGAATTTTGGCTGCCATTAGATACAGGAGGCATGGGGTAGACTGCAGGGATCTACGGAGTTTGTGGCTTTGTCAGCCAGTCTGGGATGAAGTAAGTTACAGGATTAGAAGGAACATTGCGTGTTCACCTAGAAAGACTCACTTGGCTTGTGGAAAGTGGTGAAAATCCTGAGCGATAGAGAATGGTCAGTGTGACAGGCTCTGACAGAGGAGCAGAGTGTGTGCAGGCTGAGCGTTCCCAGGTATGCACTCCCTAGTGCTTGGTACAGAGGACCCCAGGGACTAGCTCAGAAAGAGGAGTCTATTCTGCATGTTGCCTTTTCTTGGGTAAGGAAGCAGTTGACCTTAGCCTCCCTTGTGGAGGAAGGCCCTCAGTGCCCCTGCAGTCTAGCCCAGCCTGTCTGCCATTCTCTTCACTTCCCCAGGGCTGGGGTCCAGTTTCTTATAAATGATTCTCAACTTCTTTTCTTCAGACCACTCAGCCTCCAGTCTGTGGCCCAAAGGCCAACAACTAATTTCCTGAGCCCCCCCAGCCCTAAAACATCCTGTTATTTAAAACACTTTTTGACAAATTATCTGTCAACAATAGATGAAGGTAACATTTCTTTTGATCAATAAAATAAATATTGAGGTTATGTGCTAAATACTGTCTATATTTCTAAGGACTGTTACAGACATTAGTGTTCATTTGAAGCCAACCCATCTGCTTTAACAAATTTTAGCAGAGCTATTTTAATTTTCATTCATAATATATGATGGGTTTGTACAAATTTCCTCCATGTGTGAAACCTATTTAATGTTAACATTCTCAAATTGGAGTTGGTTATAAATAATGTACTTAGAGATATGAAATGGTGCAAATTATTTTTTTGTATTGCACTTTTCTGACCAACAGTTATGTTTTTAGTTTTTATAAATAGCTGCACATAATTGAGACCTAGGTTGCTTGGATCCAAGGAAAAGGACTCTGTCCCTCTGTATGTAAATTAAAAACCTTTAGCCAATTTGTGGCCAAAAATAAATAGTAGAAAGAGCTTGAAGACAACATTTATTTTGTATGTATATTAATGGGCACTTCCATTTTTTTTTCCTGGAGGCCAGAATCCACTTTGAAATTCATGTTTGATAAATTCCCTGGCTTTCTGAGTAATTTAACTGTCTATAGGGCTGTTGATCCTCTGAGTGTATCATTGAACCTCAGGGACTTGTGCACCATTTCTGCATATCCAAGTTCAAATATATGCTCAAGATTGGTTTAAATTTTAAGTTGTTGATCTTATTTCTGATAGATTTGTTAGCTTATCCTCCATTTCATTTCTAAAACCTGCTCCTAATCCTCAAATACTCTCTTCTTAAACACCATCTTTACTAAATTCATTGATTGTGTTAGTAAAATGTATGTTGAACAATCACTCTGTAAGCTTGCTGCCACACGAATATTGTTAGCATCATCTCTCCAAGACCGTGAGTCTGCTAGCTTGGCTGTCAATTATCACCTGCCTTACAATTTGCTCTTACTCTTAGATGGACCATCAGCTGTCAAGTCTGTTACAGGATTTCTTTAAAATTTTCGCAAGCTTTAGTAGATCTTTACTAAGTTTAATCCTATCAATTATGCAAGAAAATATAATCCTAGTCTATTGAAAACACTTTGGTGATGTTATTCTTAGAAATCTTAACACTTCATTGATATCACAAATGACATTTCAAAGTAGGATTAACTCATTGTTATCAATAGAAATATGTAATGACCTTTTCCTTTCTAGAAAATTTAAAAAGTGGGCAATGAATAAAAAGGAAGTTGTTCTACAAACGTGGAATCAAAGAGTTTGTTATTTTCCTAAACTATGCTCTCACAGGCATGTCAAGATTTCCAAAGCACTAGGCAGATACATACTTTTTGAAGTGATGACCTGCTCCATCACCTGGAGCTGTGATTTGCCTTTTAGGATGAGAAGACCAGCTTGGGTGGCTAGTGGCCCATGGGTTTAAGGAAGAGAAGGCACTTGCGATTGTTGAGTGAGCCTTGTTTTCCCACAAACTGGGATGCGTCCATTCTGAAAGCAACATTTCCAATGAAGTGCATTGGAGTTCAGACCACAGTGCCACCATTTTTCTTCTCCCTTTCTTTCTCATCCTCTGACATACTGGAGTGTGCCTCTGTGGGCCACTCACGTGGGCCACTCTTCGCCCTGCTCTCTTCTTCTCAGCTCATTGCTTCTCATAAGGCAGCTCAGAATTTTGAGACTTTTCTTCCTTTTTTTTTTCTTTTCCATAATGAAATGAGTCTAAAAGAAAAAAAAAAAATCCTTGTGTGTGGTCTGCGCTCAGCAAGACTTACGAACTTCCTCTCTTCGGTTTTCAGGTCCAACTGGACCTGCAGTGCCAGAATTTAAACTCACGGTCTCTGGGGCAACATTTTAATAGAGTTTTTGCTGGTGTTAAAGCTTAACTCTGGTGTTATATTCATACTCTACCGTGGAGGTTTAACCACCCAATTTTATTAGCAGCAAAATAAAAGTATCAGGAAAATGAAATCTCAGTGTTTGTGTCATGGGAAGGAGCAGTCTTACCCCCTTTTCCCAGTGGTAATTTATATCTTCTTGGATCATGGTGCACGTAAACTTGGAGAGCAGTAAAAAAAAAAAAAAAAAAAGAAAGAAAGAAAAAAAAAAGCCATTTGAGAACATTTCTGACTTAAATGAATTGTGTGTAGGAAAAGAATACCCAGCCCATATTATCTTTGCCTTTTAAGGAAATAAAGCTTTGATAGCAAGAGTATTTGATACCATTATGTACCCTGGACAAAGATTACTTTATAGGCTAAATTAATGGATTTGGAATATGGAAATGAGAAAGATGAATCTGTCTTATTTAAAAATTTCTTTTCGAGTTATTTCTACTTGAAGATTTTTTTAGAGCTTTCAGAAGAGTTTTGGGCCCTGTGCTCTCTCACACTCTGCAGGCGTGAGACCTCTTGCTACAATGGACAGTGCCCTTTATGGACTATGGTTCTACCAGCCCTACAGACAAGACTGCTCCTATCTGGACCACTTACATTTTCATCTTGTTGGATTCAAGATGTGAAAAGGAAATTAAATTGCAGTTGTGACTCTCTAGAGGAGTTAAGTGTGATCGGTTCCATGGCTGAAGACTGGTCAGGGCATAATTTCTCATTTTAAACAGAGATCCCTGGACTTAGACTGAATGCTCTGGCCCTGGGTCTGTCACTAAGTTTCCTAAGTCATTTCAAGTTTGGTGACAGTTCCTTTTGTCCATGATGTGGCGATAATGATGCTCATGCCCTAATTCTGTAAGGAGAATTCACAGATATAATGGGACAGAATGTGCTTGAAAAAAGATGAAATGTCCTACAGAGCCTGGCCTCCCAGAAGGGCACGTCACTGGGTATTTTCCATCCGTTCCCAGGGCTTCTTGTCCCAGCGCTGCAAGAAAGATCGGTAGAAATAACAGTTACCTAAACTGATAGCATAGCAGATACCTAATTAAACTCGACTTTCGGATAATCAAAAAAAAAAAAAAACCTTTCAGTTACATGTATATCCTGTTACTGCATTGGATATACTTATGCTAAAAATTACTCGCTGTTTATCTGAGATGCATATTTAACTGGGCATCCTGTATTGTTATGACTAGCATTGGTACCCTGGATTTTTTGCTTTTTTTAAAAAAAATTATTGGGAAAGAAGTAGGAATGTGACAGTTTCAAAACAGGTTAGTACATAATAATTAATACATTGCATATTGTTGTCTTTGTAGTAGTCATTCAAAGTACAAGATGCAGACATGGTATCTTATCTAAACACCATTAGTTCAAAACTTTCTTCTTATTGAACTAAGAAAGTAGCGGTATATCTATACTATTATATATATATATATGTATATATATATATATATATATAATTTTTTTTCACTACAAAATGATCCTTCATTTATATCCCCCTTTCTGTTTACTTTTTGCTTTTGGCTCCAGCACTGCTTATCACCTCTCCTTTGGTGTTCTTACAGGATCCTGGCATGGGATGAGGTGCTACCTCCAGTTAGAAGACAGATGTCCAGCCATGAATAATGTTCCACGTGAGAATGTTGATTTCTCCTTGGTGCCTAAGTTAGCTACTACTGCCAACAGCTTTCACCACTCTAAATGGACATCAGAGCTGAGTATACAAAACTGTTTGAGTATACAAAACTGTACAAGGATCTGATACAAATCTGGGGAGGCTGGGCAGCCCTGGGCTTGGTAGTACTTCTTTGTCCCTCACTCAGGGGAGCATGGTAACAGAAGTGATCTTTGCATTATGAAGAAGAGTTAGGTGCAACAATGTGATCATCACATCCTGATTATTCCTCAGTGAAAAATGTCCATAGATCTTAGTTCCCCCATTTTAACACTTTTAATGCCTTTCATTTCTTCACATACATTAATGCCAGATATTTTTTCACAGGATTTTCCTGTTTCCTGCAGGAACCAGGATTCTGGATTGCCATCCAGAGTAGTCACTGAAGCCGCTAGGCTTTTAGGTCTTTGAAGGGAGCCTAGGGTTAGTGATCCAAGCCCCTACAAAGACAAGGCTGAGCTCTCTGGCCCCAGCTGTCACAGCGGCACTGGACCAAGTCATGGATATAATATGGTAGTAAAAAACTTGCAGCTGAGGAGAGAAAGCTCTGGCTGGGTACTTGGAGAGGTTGATCCACCCAGCAGCCAAACAGGGAAGATGGCAGATGCTGGGGGCCACAGCTGGGGGCTGAGTACTTCCCAGCTGTGGGTCCTGCCCTCTCCCATCACTCTGCAGTAACCCTACAGCCTTTTCCCAGCTTCCTATAGTAGCAGAGGCAACTTGCATGGTTCTCTTCTTTCCTCTCCATGAAATTTGTGTTTTCTCTGCCATTCTGGGCACTTTCCTTTCATTTTGAGGGACAGAAACACTCGTTCTGCCTTCTTGCAATCACAGTCATCTCTTTTGCTGAGCTCTGAATGCTCCCGTCCATCCCGCATGATCCTCTGGCCTTGCATCCTCCTTGCCTTTTCTCCTCAGCTGTCTTGGCCTTCTGATGCTTGGAGCTTCCTGGTGTTCTGAGGAAGTTATTGGTAAGGTCCTCTGGAGCGCCTGCTGCTGCCTTGTACCTTCTCCAGCCCCTTCCTGCTCTTTGTTTTCCACTGCTGCAGCAGCCTTTTCTTGATAGCATGCACCTTTCCTTTCTTTGCTTAATTTTGCCTTATACACATTGAGAGTAAAGGTTTCCTCTTACCCACCCCCAGTGATTGATGGAGAAGAATATCTCTCCAACTGGTGAAAATAACCATTAGGGCTTCACCATACAGAAGCCAAGTTAGCCAGCAGAAGTAGGTGTGGAGAGTGTACTAAGAGGCTTTTGATTAATCCTCACAATGTAAGGCTTTGTGACACTGAGTTTTGTGTGTCATGATGTTGGAGGAGGAGGAAGTAGCAAGGGTTATTGCAGGTTTTACGTTTTAGCTTTTGTTGATTTAGTAGCCTACTCTTTTATAAACTGAAATAAGAGTACTATAAGTGTGTGTGTGTGTGTGTGTGTGTGTGCGCGCGCGCGCGCGTGCATGTTTGTATTGTGTAGAATTTGGGCTCAGAATTTTAGGAACTGAGCCAAAAGATTCAAGAGTAGACTTTTAGTCAAAATGTCTATAGTTATGGAAACAAAATAGTGGAAGGAGCCCTTCTAACCCAACTAGGTGTCACTCAGCACCGGAAAGCAACAGCCAATCAATTCTTTCACTGTTTGTGCAGAGGAAAATCCTAATTTAACAAAATGTTAGGAGCAAATGATTAGTTATGAGAAACATTTGTTTCTTGTAACAAATGACTCATTTGTCCTTATCTTAAAAACCTAAAAACATAGCCTTTTTCAAACCTGTTGTCAGCTCCACATTTCTTTATTGCATCACTTAGGAATTAGTTTTATTCCAATCTGCAGTCTAACTTAAATCCTTCTAGCAGCAATTCCTGCTGTCTGCAAGTACTGTTAGGAAACGTGGCGGTCCCAGTTAAGCACACTGAAGATGTCCTTGGCTCTCCTCTTGAATTCCTATTTTAAAAATAAGGAGCCTGAGTTGGATAATTTTGTCAGTGAACAGCAATTTTACATATAGGAGTTGGAATAAACACACAGGCGTACTGAAACCACAGCTCTGCTTGACGGAGAGGGGCCTGTTACTGTGCAAACGGCCCGCTTTTATCCGAAGCAGCTGCAGGAACTGTGTTTCAGTTAGTGGAACTATATCTTCAATGTCTCATTTTTTTCTCACGAAGGTTAATTTTACAGATGCCTTATATGAAATATAATTGCAAACTATAATTGATAGCAAAAAGTGAACCATATTTCACAGCAACTGGCTTTTGCTTGTGGTTTTGGCTGCATTTGCTGGTTATGAAGAAGTTGGATTTTTCTTTGTTACCTTCCCTTTGTGATGAAAGGTTTGGTAAATGCACACATGTTACGTTTTTCACTTATCTATTTATCAAGTTTGAGTCTGGATGAATTATCTGGAAGCATATTAAGCAAATTACTCACCTCCTCATTTTGTAGTGCTCTGTGTTTCTTTTTTTGTTTCAGGATATAAAAAGCCCAACATAGAAATTCAGGCAATCCACTGCTTCCTGGTCTTCATGTCCCTCACCCCATTTTGGAAGAAGGGGTTCAGAGAGCAGCACCATTTGCCACAAGATGGAGCTCTGTAGATGACTTTTTGTGAGGCTGGCTGAGTAAGAATGTAATTCTCTGGGACAGCTGGGGCGCATGAAGTGCCCCATTATTTTTCAACTTTTTCTTATGTATGGTCTCTGTCAGAGCTCCTGGCTGGATCAGTTAACATGGTTCCCATACAGAATCTCACGCAAAATTTCCCACATAAAACCAGTGCTCTCAAAACACCATGGAACCTACTGCTTTTGGTGGTTTTGTATACATTTTCACCTTGAAACTTGCTTACTTCCTCTGGGAGATTTAATCAGGAGTAGGCAACAGCTTGGACTTTTCTAAAGACTAATATATCTTTGTTTTTGGTTGAATACTTAGAGCAAGAGGAATGTTCCTTGGAACTTAATTTCCTCCACATGACATTTTGGGCATTGGAGTCGAAAAAGGAAGAGTGAAGTTTCTTTGTCTGGGCCTGAGTTCTGCTTGGGTTCGGGGAGCCAAGTGCTGGTTCCTGTAGACCCCAACAGCTCTCAGTTTGTCCTTCCATGTCATTTGTTATCTGAACAGCATCCCACGCAGTAGCATCTTCTGTATCCCCACCTGAGGGCAAGGAGGAGTCGTTAGCTAGCTGCGGGCTGATCCACGCCCGAGTTGCACGGCTGCGTGCAGAACCTGGTGATGCCAACCTCATGCTGGAAGAGCACAGCTTCACTCCTGATAACCACAGGAATAAATGCCTTCACAAGACTGGGGGAAGCAGGTGCCTGGTGCTGCCCTTCTAGACAGGGCTTCTCGAGCGAGAAACTTCTCTTCTTATCCTTCTTTATGAGGGCAAGAGTGAGGGAAGCCCTCCACGGTGCATTGTTGCTATCCCTCAGGGGTAAATTTTTAGCTGCAGAATTTATGAGTTGCACATTTATTTGATTTGGCTTTTGGTTAATTTTTTTTCTCCTCTTGTCAACCTGACAATATGAGGGCAGACGGATGCAGTCCCTGTAGAAGAGGCAGTAAACGGTGCTCTTGGAGGCTGCTTTATAGAGGCCTTCCAGGCTGCCCTCCTGCTCCCCTCCTGCTCCCTTTCTCTCCTCTTCCCTTCCTCCCTGCCCTTCTCTATTGCCTGTTCAGCAAGGCTCATGGAACCAGAACACTCCTCTCTAAATAAATAAATCCTGAAATAAATATGGATGCGAGTCTCATTAACATTACCTGTCAAATCCCCAAGCACGGCACCCCCAAATGGCCCCCTGAGTCACCCAGTAATTTCTGGAAGGCACATAAAAAAAGACGATCAGTGGGTATATTTGTGGAAATCATTAGTGGGGTGGGGGAAGATATGCTTATAAGTCAATAATTCTTTTTGACACGACCTTAGCACTGGTTGTGTGATGACTCTCATTAATGGAGGAAAAGACATATGGCCTGCGTTTTATGACAGATGTCAGGAATCCTGGAAGGTGGCACAAGGAAGATCTTGGTTATTTTTTTCCTCTTAACTGACATGGATGTATGGGACATTTTGTCAACTTAATGACCGTTTCCTTTGGTTCTGATCATGCTGTGGCAGGAGGATATAGTGACCCACTTTCAAAGGGTGGTAAATATCATTGAAGGCAAAATTTATGTTAGAAAAGGTCCAATAAACAGTTACTCAACCTGAATTCTGAGACTCATATAGTGTGGATTTATTCCACATTGCCCATGCACTGTGTTAATCTGAGTTTGAAAGTCAGTAAGGGTAGATTCACATGGAACAGTACGCAAATTTCTATAGTTCATATGTTGTTTATTCTGGAGATGGTGGAGGTAGTGGCTTACTTCCAAATAATTTTTCTGCTGCTTTTTAATTTTGTTTACCTCACTACAACCTATCATTGGAATCAAGAGAAAACAAATTGCCAAAGGGTTGTGTGACAGGCTGGCTTGTGAGCAGGCTCTTCGTTGCCTTTTGAAGGAATACCAACAAGAAATATGGGGCAGAATTGCATCAAGAGAGCTGAGCGCAGGCTGTGAGTGGGCGGGTTTAGAGGCTGCGATCTGGAGAATACAGTGCAGAGGTCTAACTAAGCTGCTCGAACTGGGGGGGGGGGGNGGGGAGAAAATCTGAGGTCCAGCGCAGCGCTCAGCGACCATTTATTAGTCTTGCCAAGGGCTTGCAAGTACTTGGATTGTACTAGAAAGGAACATTTATAAGTCAGGCCACGAGCATACAGGAAGTGCTCTGTGGCTGTACATTGTGTGTGTGTGTGTGTGTGTGTGTGTGTGTGTGTGTGCGTGTGCGTGCGCTATCTAGTTTTCTGGCCCTTGCCTTGCCTCACAAGTCAAAGGGAATCTTAGCAACCCTGAGTCTTGATCCTGCCCTCCCTTTCCTCTCTCTTCTGTCTCCACTGAAGCAGTTTCACCTGCTTTTCTCCTGGAGCGAGCTGCTATTGTCAAAGTGATTGTGGCCAATATTTTGTTAAGAGCAGTATTTGAGAACTTTTGACTGTTTGGCTGATGGATGCCTTCACGGACTTGCGGAGCAGGCTTATGACAACTGTATAGGGCACCTCCTGGGAGTTCCCTTCCTTTCTTTATCGCAAGCTCCTTCTCCATTCTCAGTTGGCTTGCCTATTTTGCAAGTGAGTATTCCTTTTGGCTACTTATCTCATACTTCTACCTCCTGGAGGCTTTATTCTTTGTCTTTTGTCTCTACCTTCACTGAGTACATTTCACTTTCTTCTCTCATTGTTTCAGTTCTTGCCATCCCCTGATTTCATTTACACTGGGGAGAATGAATAATGGACTCAGGTTTTGGACCCCCGAGAGGGAGCTCTGGAGGGTTGGCAGCAAAAAGAATTTTATGCTTGTGGAAAGTTGACCAGATGCCACTCACCCAGGCTGGGACCAATAGCTCAGTGCCACAGCAGGTTGAGTCGTCAG
>NDGN011400999.1:0-17213 GCA_002564285.1 Tympanoctomys barrerae | reverse complement strand
GGGAGCCGAGGAAGACGCTCCGATAAGCCGTGCGTTTCGTAAGGCTTGGAGCACTTGTACATTTCTGCAGGCGCGCGGCGAGCCATTCGCGTTGGCTGCAGCAGCTCGGACTGCATCGTCCTCCTCCTCCTCTTCCTCCTCCTCCTCTTCCTCCTCCTCCTTCTCCTCCTCCTCCTCCTTTTCCTCCTCCTCCTCCTCCTTCCTCCTGTTCCGGGTGTGTGCCTGTGTGAATGTATGTGAGTGTGTTTGGCAAGGTGTGTCCGTTTTAATTCTGCCCGGTAGGTGGGACTTGGTGACTTTAGCACCATTTCTCCTTTTCTTCTCTCCCTACCTTTTTATTATTATTTTGCTTCCCCACCGTCTGTTGCAACGCTGCTGCAAAGTCTCGGAGTCGGAGAGCGTGCCTTGCTTCCGGAGCCCCTGGACCCGGCCAGCCGGCGAGCGCCGAGCGGGCCACCATGCCCGGCAGACCGCGCCACTAGGCGCTCCCAGCGGCTCCCACCCGGCGGCGGCCGCGATGGTTTCAGACGCTGAAGGATTTTGCATCTGATCGCTCGGCGTTTCAAAGGCACAGGCCCCCTCCCCCTTTCCCCCCCTCACCGTCTTTGTTTCCTCCCCCCTGCTCTCCCCACTCCCCCCCCACCCCACCCCCCTCTCCTCTCCTCCTCCTCTTTTTTAGAAGCAGCGATCGGAGATGGATGTCTCTCTTTGCCCAGCCAAGTGTAGTTTCTGGCGGATTTTCTTGCTGGGAAGCGTCTGGCTGGACTATGTGGGCTCCGTGCTGGCTTGCCCGGCAAATTGTGTCTGCAGCAAGACTGAGATCAATTGCCGGCGGCCGGACGATGGGAACCTCTTCCCCCTCTTGGAAGGGCAGGATTCAGGGAACAGCAACGGGAACGCCAGCGTCAACATCACGGACATCTCAAGGAATATCACTTCCATGTAAGTCGGGGGCGGCTGCTCCCCACCCTCCTGCCCTCGCTGCTCCGCATGCCCCCCTCCGCTCGCGGCCCGGAGCCGGCCCTGGTCCTCCCTAGCTCGCCCTAGCTCGCCGCTGCCCATCGCTGCCCGCCTGGCGCGCGCGAGGCTCGCTCAGGCTCGGGAGGCGCTCCGGGCCGCGGAGCCCAGGTGACGCCGCCGTCCCTCCGAGTCTGGATCGGAGGATGCTGGCGGGTGCCTCTCCAGGGAGAGGACCCTAGTCTGCCCAGGGCACTCGGGGCCCACCTCCCGCTGTCGTCCCCGCCAGCTGACGACTCCT
The DNA here is from genome assembly GCA_002564285.1 of Tympanoctomys barrerae. Lineage (NCBI taxonomy): Eukaryota > Metazoa > Chordata > Mammalia > Rodentia > Octodontidae > Tympanoctomys > Tympanoctomys barrerae. The sequence goes on along the minus strand of NDGN011400999.1, from coordinate 15,955 downwards.
CTCGATAGAGCGAATGGGGTTCTTTGCCCCCACGAAATAGCAACAGTTTGGCCACGCTCAAGTGGAATAAAGTAGATCAGGCTGGATTCTCTGGCAGAAGCAGCGGAGGCAGCGCTTAGCTGGGAGGGAAGGTGACAGATAGGGACTGCGGGACCCAGCTGAGATGCTTGCACTGTTTCTTTTTGGAGACAGCAAAACACGCTGTCAAGTAAACAAGTTGGGAGCTGGCTGCTCTCAGGGAGACTTTGGACGTGTCCAGGCTGTCATGGACGCCTGCCTCTTCCCTTTCCCTGTCGCCTGCCCGCCCTCTCCAGCCCATATCGGGCATTTCAGAGACCTACCCTCCTCTCGCTGCATCTGGGGGCCTATAGATCTCTTCCTTGCTAGGGCGCTGATAACTGCTTCGGATAATTCCGAGCCCCAGCTCGGATGGTGAAGGGAGAGGTGAGGGCGTGCGTTTGGGGAAGGGGCTTCTGTGATCTTGCAGAGGATCCATGTATTTGGGAAATTGAACTCTGGCTGGCGTTTTCCTGGTTCTGCCCCATCTGAGTGTGACCTGTGGTGGCCTGCTCTTTTCTTCATGTTATTTTTCTTCTGTAGGATTGGGGGTGGGGAGAAGAGGGCAAGAGCTCAGGGGTACTTGCTCATCCTTTCTTTGACCCTCTCAGTGGCCAGGTGACCCCCTCCCATCCTGTCCCCATGGAGAAAGGCTGGATGGCTCTAGCATGCTCAGAGGATCCCTCTCCCTGTTTTCCTGCAAGGCTCTTGTCTCTGGGGAACCCCCAGGAGTGGGCAGAATGCTGAGAAAGGTTTGCCTTGGCATGTTGGCCAGGGTCTGAGGAAGGCACCTCACAGGCAGGAGGCTGAAGGTGCCATTGCGCTGCTCGCCCAGCCTCAACCCTCCCTTTGCTTGAGCCTGTGCGATGGGGCTGTGAAGCCTGGAGGAATTGCTATCCTGCCTTCTGGAAAGCCCGCTAGCCCTCCTGGCTTAATGGAGACTGCTTGTGTTCTTGCAGCTGGCAGTTTGAGGGAAATGGACAGCCAGGAGATGTCCCTGACTCCTGCTCCAGGAGGCAAGCTTGACCTATATCTCAGCTCTGCTGTCCACACCTCACCACCTTTAACCTGGCCCAGAATGATAAGACAAATAGCTGGTTCAGAGAAGGAGGGCTGGGAGCAGGAAAAGCTGGATGAACCTATTGGTGGCAATCCTCCCTGCAGGCTACAGCTTCTAGCTTCTCTAGGATGTAGGGAGGAGATTGTCACGGAAACTCCTGAGTTGGAAGTGCATCCTCTAGGGAGCTGTGTGTGGAGGGGGAGTAGAGGGAGATTGGCTTAGTGGCCAGCCATGGTTCTCCTGAGTTGGACCTAGGGATGTCCAGGGAACTGGGTAGGCTAGGGGATGGAGTGAAGTTTTCCAGGTGCCTACTAAGAGTCCCTGGAAGCCTGTTGTCTGCATCCAGTTTGTCTGCTCCAGGGACTTGTGTGTCTGTTGGAAGCCAGTGGGAGGCAGGGAGGGTCACAGTCACCACATGTGCTCTTTATAGCCACACAGAAGGCTCCAGGAAGCAACTTGATGGGGCTAGTTGGGTCTGTCTTTCCAGGAGGCTGGAAGGAGAGGGGACTTGGGTGGCTGCTTGTCATCTAGGGCATCAGAGGATCCCAAGAGGGGATCTGGCAGGATAGGAAGGAGGGAGCAAGTTGGGAGCCCTCCTGTCTGTGTTCCTGTTCTTGTTTGAGGACTTGGGCCCTGGCAGGCCATCAGGACTCTGCCCTAAATCAACCCCAATATGAAAGAGCAAGGGAACCCGATTCCCATGAGAGCTGTGGGAGTGGCAGGTGGGGAAGAGCCAGAGGTCATGGATCGGATGACCCTTCCTGACCCATCCTCTCCCCAGTGTCCTGTTATATCTGTGGCTGATATTGACTGAACTCAGGGAAGATCTCAGTCTTCTAATCCAGAGGCAGAGAGCCTGGAGAGCAGAGAGGAGTCATCTTTACTTGGTAGATAGCTTGGTCTGATCCCTGTGTTAGCCCAAGGAAATGGAGGCACCAAGGCTGAGGCAACCCTCCCAGGCACACAGCCCCAAGGGTGAAGCCTGGTTTAGGATGCTGGCATGTCCAGCTCACAACCCCCACCCCTGAAGCTGCCTGAGGGAAGGAGAGATCTTGCCTTAGCCTGGCCTAAGAGGAGAGATGTTCTACAGATTCATGTTTTTCAGAGATATGGGGAACAAGGGGCCCTAGCACTCAGCAGCCTAAAGCTCTGTGCTGGTGTCTGTGCTGTGGTATGGCTCAGGCAGATCTTGGAAGGAAGATACTGGTGCTGCCACAGTCTACCTCCTATTCCAGAGGAGGATTTAGGATCCTGCCTCAGGTACCAAACTGATTGTGCCTGAGTTTTTAGTAGGACAAGGCTGTGTCCCTGTGGTTCAGCTTCTCGGGGTAGTGTGTGCAGTTGTTCCTGTGCCCATCCAGAGCCTGGCTGAGAATTTGCCTATTGGGAAGAGAAGGACATCAGCTGCAGGGCATTACCATAGCAGTGTGGGTCTCGCCTCTGGTCCTGTTAGAGGCAAGCTGATTCAAAGTCTCCCAATTCCCCTAGCCTCTTTCTGCTTGGGAAGTCAATCGTTTTGGCTTTGGCGTTCTTGACATGAGGTAGCCTTGTCTAGAAAGTCCATGCATGGCCACACCCAACTAGGCTTTGATGTCACAAAGGCAGGTGGGTGGTGGCCAGGATGGTGGGCTGTCTGGGAGATCTCGCTAGTATAGGCCTGTAAGGTTGGGTTGGAATGGTGAATACTTTGGCTGTTAGAGAGAATTCAGGAAAGGAGAAGATGACATCTCTGTGCCAGGTGTTCTTGAGTCTGGCTGTCTGGGCTTGCAGGGATTGTGGGTTTTTGGCTGGGGTACCAAGATAAAAGCTGGATGTCACTCTGAGCTGCCACAGTGTCCCTGGTGTTTGGCATCTATCTAGTACCTGCTTTCCCTTGCTTTTCCTGAAGTTAGTTTCTGGCTGGCTGAAGGGTGATTTGGGGCTTTAGGTGCTACATAGCTCCTGAACCTCTCCCTTACCAAGGATCAAGGGGAGAACCAGCCTTGACAACTGCCAATGAGAACTGGGGTCCAGTAAAGTATGAACCAGCCCTAAGGGTATCTGGAATTCAATTGGGGCCTCAGCAAGGTGCTCAGAGCCCCAGGATTGTGGAGGGGGGGTAGGCCTGTAAGATGGGCATATGCATGAGGGGTCTTTAGGATGAGATTTGGAAGAGAAATTGGTTACAGCCCCAGGAAAACACTTGCTTCCCAGGTGAAAGCTGGGGACCCTTTACTCCACTGGTCTTCGGATTTTACACTGAGGCAGGGCTCTTGATCCATAATCTCCAGCCTTGCAAACTGAGCAAGTCAACTGCAATACCCTCCTGTACCCAGGGCACTAGCCCTGAAGTTCCTGGGCCCTGAGAACAGGGCAACTTAGGGAAAGATAGCCCAGCTTGGCCATGGCTTTGAGGGTAGATGGATTTTGGCACCAAGAGGGCTGTGTTGTGGCCTGAATTGGTGCCCTGAGATGGTTCTTGGGGTCCTGCAGGACTTTGTCTGCCCTCCGGCTGGCTGAGGTGGAGGGTGGTATGATAGGAAAGGCCCTCCTTTGGATTGCCCTTGACATAATGGTTGTATCACCCCTGTGGCTTGAGTTCCCTGACCCATGATGCATTGAGCAGCTCTTCCAGTGTTCATGGGCATCTCATTATGGCCTTCAGGTGGCCAGTGGCAGACTAGAAGTAGGGAAAGGGATACGTCACATGAGGTATATACTGGTGTGCTTCTATCCCCCTTGAGCTGTATGAGAGGGCTGTAGGCTTTCTGAGCCTGTGAATTCAACTATGAATTGAGGCCATGGGGCAGAGTGTCCCTTTCCACTTGGACATCTGCCATTCCAGGGCCCAAGGAACATCCCTTGGAAGGCTCAGCCAGGCCACTTGAAGGGCCCATTCTTTGGGATTGTGACAACCCTTATTATACTGCCAGAAGGTCACAAGGTCCACCCTCATTGGCTAGGGGCTGCTGCTCATTTCCCTCTGCTTTTTCTTTACTCCTTTAGAGAACTAAGTCTATCCAGAATCAGTAATACACAACACAATTTGGAGTCAACTGTTCAGACCATATGTCATACTTAGGAATGTTTCAGGGCCTGCAGTTTCTCCCTCACAGGCTGGACTCTGACCTACATGGCCCATGGCATTTTGTACCCTATGCTTGGGGACAGGAGATGTCCTTTGCATAGGTTCTCACCCTTGTTGGAGCAAGGATTACTGCTGAAATGTGAGAAGAAAACACAAGCTTTTCTATTTCAAAGCATTCTTGCCTAGAAAAGGGAATATTTAATATTTAATGTATGGATTGAAGATATCTAAGCATATAATTTAATAAATATGAGTGTTTTGGGGTTGCAAGATAAATTTTTTATTGCTGAATCGTGTGTAATCAAAGCAGCATGGTGCCCTGTGTTCCTGTGATTGGAAAGCCCTGGGCTTGAGAGGGAGGTGGGTGGGGACCAGGGTGATGAGCCTGAAGGCCCTGATTCTCCTGGCTGCTGCCCAAAGAAGCATTTGGTGACCTAGGTGGTCGGCTGGTGGGATCAGGTGAGGCTGGATCAGAGAAAGGATCTCAGCTCCCCATCAGGATTCTAAAGGTCTACAAACCCTCTTCCTACAAACCCTCTCTATCAGCTTTGAAAAGATGGCCTTCTAGTACCTTTCAGGACCCTGCCTTTTGTCTTGTGTTGCAAAGTCTTCATCTCCATGGATACTTCCATCACTCAATTCTATGCGATTCCCAGTTAACATTTGTTGAATGTGTGTTTGCAAGAGCTACTTGAAGTACATAGCAGAGCTTATTAGGCCCCTTCTACAGATTCAACTAAACAAAATAAAGAACCGGACTGGAGTCTCAGGGGTAGAGCTGTCATGGCTCCCAAGAAGAAAGGTACAGAGGCTCTGGGGGAGTCTGCAGCTCTTCCCTTATTGGCACCATCCTCCCCTGGGATCTGGCCTTTCAGCCAGACATTGAGTGGCTTACTGGGAAGGGATGTGTGAGGATTTTCACCCAGAAAGTTCTTTTTCTTCTAAAGGGCAGCCTTCTAGGAATAACCTGTCTCTGAGAGGATTGTGAAGGGTGGTTAAGGGTCTTGGCAATTGGGTGAAGAGTGGCCTAGATGGAGGCTGGGCTCAGTCACCTAGATCTGTTGGTGACCAACTGAGAATCCACTCAAGTCAGTTTTTCATTCCTGAGACCCACTTGGCTCAGATTTGGAAAATTCTTTAGTGTCCAGGGCCATTGCGGGTCCTTTTTGGTAGGTTGGGCCATTAGCAATAAGGATTCTGCTGAAGTCCAAATCAGAACTAAGTGTCCAGAGGAGTCCTTAGAACCCCCAAGGACAATCTCAAGCCTCTGCTGCCCCTAGGCGCAGGGCTCACAGACTCAGAGCAGGAGGGCACTGCAGCTTGCTCCCCTTGAGGTCCCTGGAGTGGTGGAGACTTCTCTTCCCAGGAGCACTCCCAGTGCTGGGGCAGCCTCCTGCTCTGCCCTCACTCCTGTTTGGGGCATTTTGTCAAAACCAGAGGCTCCCCCACAACTGTGTCTCCCTTGGAGTGAAATTTCCAAATTCAAGGTCCCCAGAGGTAGCAGCAACTCTGTGAGGTGAGCTCTGTGAGCCCCAGGGTGCCTCAGCCTATCTTCCTCACCAAGGAGAAAGAACACAGTGAAGGTTTTTGCTGAGCTATTTAAGTATGGGGCTGCTGATTCTGGGGGCTCGGCAGGCCCGGAAGCATGAGGAGCCCATCCTTCCTCTCTTCTGCCCCTGCTTCCCTTAACTAACTGGTTCCCTCCAAAAGGTTCTGGGTGGAGGAAGCTTCTCAATTCCTGCTGCAGACAGATTTGTCGGGCCTGATGACCCTGGCTGCTTTTGTCTTTCCACACCTAGTTTCCCAGCTGCTCCTCAGGGGCTTAATTTTCTTATCTTTAAGATAAGGGTAACATAACAACTACTTTATACACCAGTCTGTTGAAATTCAGCATCCAGTGTGGTTCCCGGCGTATATATAAGGCTATCCATGCGTGGTAACTCATAGCTAGCATTTACTGAGTATATGAGAACTGACAACAGCTAGCATTTATTGAACACTTACAGTATCCCAGATCCAGCTGCAAGCACTTTAAGGGTAATACCTCATGAGGCCTCACACCAGCCCACGAGCTCAGTACTACCATTAGTGTCATTTCAATAGTGGGGAAACCCTGTCCAGAGAAGAAACTTCATTTGCTTCTTTTCCCATAGCCACTAAATGCTATAGCAGTTCAGCATTTAAATACCAAGTTACATCTCCCATTCTCTCTTGCTGTATTAGTATGCATACTAACATAGACATATATTCACAGAAATACATATACGCATACACACATACATGAATACATTGCTACTATGATGAATTAAGAATAAAAGGATTGACATGGAGGTCTAGCAGGATCTTCTATTTTATGTCATTTGATTTCCTGGGTGAGAACTGTCCTGGCTGGAGCTGGGGGGAGAGAGGATGACCACAAATGGGATAACTATGGACCTGACTTGGGCCAAGCAGTGCTGGTCAGCAGGTCCAACACTGGCCTCTGACAGTGAGTGAGGCCTGGGTTTCTCCTGCGGACCTGTTCACAACACACAGCCCTCCCTGCTGCTGTGTCTCAGGCAAGCCCTCTCCCAGGCCTCCTTTTTCAGCCCATGGCGTGCTGGCCTCCGAGGTCAGGTCAGCCCCACAATAACCCAGGTGCCAGCTGAAGCTGGCAGGGATTCAGGGAGCTGGTGGCTGGGTCCCAGCTAGCTGCACTCTGGGCGGAGGCCCAGTCAGCAGGACAATGCCCCTTATTGCCCATGGCTTCTCCCAGCTAAGGTTTGAGATATCAGGACTGTCTCTGGGATGCAAGCAGACCATCCACCGTGCTGGGCCACTGGAGTTAGAGCATCTTCCCTGAAGAGTGATTTCCAGGTCTTCTCTGCCACTTGCAGAATAAGCAGCCTCTACTCCTACCCCTCCCTCTTGCCCAGCTCTCCGCCCTCCTTGCTCCTGCAGCTCATCTGTATCTCCGTAGGGAGGGGCTCTGAGCAAGGGGATGGCTACAGCTGTACCCCGGGGACCTGGAATGTCTCAAAGATCAGTTATGACTGCAGGCTCTCTGCGTGCAGGCCCTGTGGTTGCTCCTCCCTAGGCCTGTCCTATAACCTCCCTGAGGCTCAGTTTCCACTCCTGAGAGTGGGTGTCATGTACCTATCTAGTGTGGCTTCCTCACAGGGTGTCTGGTCACTGCTGGATCAGTGGGACGAAAGAGATGATGGGTTTTGTGCATGAACAGGCACCATGTTGGTTATTCCCGCTTGTAGGTGACCAGGAGGATTTTTGAGTTAGGAAGATTAAGATTTTGAGCCATAAACTGGGGGCCTGGAAATCATTTGGACCAGGCTGTTTTAGAGGAAGAAGCTGAGGCTTAAGAGAGGTGAATTAATGTGGCCCAGTCACCCCGGAGTTCCCAGGCCCAGGCCCTGTAGGATGCTGTGCCCAGCCTCCCTGGCTGGCTGGGTTCCAGACCTGTCTTACTATTCTCCTGTGTCTGCGCGGAGGCCAAGGCCTGAGAGGCAGGAAAATGGCCCTGAGCTTCCGCTGAGGAGAGGACAGAGTGCCAGGTCAGATCTGGAGTTCTAGTCCCGGCTACCGGTCACGGTGCGCTGGGCTGTGCGTGTGCGTCCGGGGTCGTCTCTGTGCGCGTACGGGGTCTCTGCTGTGTTCCCTGCACATCACGTCTGTGGTTGCCTCTCCTTTCCGCTTGCCAAGATCGGCTAGCTCATGGTGGCCACCAGAGGGCGGTGCGGCGTGCGAGACCGTTCTTGGCCGGTAGCTGTGCCGGTAAGGAGCAGGCGCTGGGATGTTGCCCCAGGCGGGTGGGAAGTGTGCGGCCATCCGAGCTAGCGGTTGGAGCCTTCCCTGAGCCTGGCTGGAGCAGGGAGGCCAGCTGTCGCCCGGGAGCGGCCCTGCCTACATAGCATCCGCAAGACGCCGGACCGGGGCTTCCTGGCCCGGGAGTTCAGGGTTCCCAGGAGGTGGCTGGCATAGTGCCGCGATGGAGGGGGCGCCTTTTCTCTTCTCCCCTCGGGTCCAGGACAGCGGGAGGGAGAACTGCATTTGCACAGAGTGACAGAGATGGGCCAGTAGACAGCTCCTGCTCAGGACAATCACAGGCTTCATAAGGGCCCGGGAAAGTTGGCAGCCCGGTACACTGTGGGGTTAGTGTCACAGAAGTGTGCTTTATGTGCTCCTTGTATCAGGCTATTTGATATGCTGACCCAAGTGTGAGGCTTTCACCTCTCCATGCCCTGCAACTCCAGCTTGGGAATCACTGGATGCCAAGCAGGTGCATGGTCAGTTCTGGCTCCTGGAGTTTTCCAGAGATAAGCGCTCCATGCCCTCTCTTCGCCTCTCTAGGTCCTCAGTGTGCTTCTAGAGGCAGCCTTACAACGTGGTGGGTGCGTGCACAGGTGTCTGACTACTCAGGACCTTGGGCCCTACCCAGTAGGGCTGCTTTCAACCACTGCTCTTGGAGACATCTGTTGGCTGTTTCTGTTTCAGACACCACTTCTATCACAACAGGGGTGGCTTGGTTTTGTGCCCTACTGGGTCCGTGAGGCACCTTGGGACCAGCTTTCCAGACTGGGTCCCCTGCTTCTGTGGCAGGTTGGAGCTGGTGGGGTTGGGGTTTGTGCCATTCCCCAGGGCTGCAGACTGGGCCCAGTTCTCATGGTCAGTCATTGCTCAACAGCCTGTTTCTGGTAGATTTTTGAGGCTGGGCCACCAAAGAGCCAGAGCAAAGTGAACATTTCTGGCACTCAGTGCTGGAGTGTACACCCAGCCAAGGTTATTTATGGTGACGACTAAGTGAGGCGCAGATCATGAGCTGTCCTCTTCCCAGCTGTGCCCTGAGCTGACTGCTTAACTTTTTGGTCCTCGGTTTCCTCATCTGAAAAATGGTGATAATAAAAATAGAGCAGGGTTGTAGGATTTCAGCAGGAATGTGTGCAGTGTGTGTAAAACTCTGAATGCTGGCTCTGCTCACTTTCCAGCGCGCATCTAGAGCCTCAGCCTTGTGAGCACAGATACCTGGCCTTCCTCTGTTTTTCCTGGTTCCAGATTCTGCTTCCAGCCCATTTTCACACACTGACAGATTCATCTCCGAACCTGGGTGTCTCATTAGGTCACTACCACTTCTCAGTGATTCTCAGCCCAAGAGGCAGCTGGGCGCCGCAGGAAGAGTAGAGACTTCTTCAGCAGATGTGCAACTTTCCTGGCCTTGGTCCCGTGTGGCTTCTACAAGTTACTTAACATCTCTGAGCTTCATTTCCTCATCTGGAAAGTTAGGCTGCTACGTCCTTCACAGAGTGATGATGAGGGTTACATGAAATTACAGTAAGTGCCCAGTATGTGGTGGGCACAGAGGTCGTGTGGCTAGTGGTACAGCGGGAGGCCATAAGGTGGGGGTAGTGACCTCTTGGGGTCCTTGGAGGATGGGGCCAGACAAAGCTGCAGGGGGAGCTAGCACTTGGATGGCACTGAGTGAGGAAAGAAGAGGGCCACTTTAGTGAGTGAGGAAACGAGAGGGCCACAGTGGTGCCTGTCTAAAAAATGGGACAGTGGCTAAGGCACAAGGACAGGGCCATTGTGATGCTTCCTGCTGACAGGAGGCCTGTTGAGGATATCAAGTGTCAGGGTGTCCCTGGAAAAGCCTTTCTGTGGCCTTCCTTCCCTATCCTTGAGTGGGAATAGTCTCTGTCTAGGAGCATGAGAAGTGCCTTGCCTCTTGTTGATAACGTCCCCTGGGGTCTCACTACTGTTCTCCCTTTCCATCAACCCCCGACCCCTGACTAATCCCTTTTGACTACTGAAATTGAGTAAACCTGTCAGCCACAAATGGGGCTCCAAGAGCAGGCTGGACAGAGAATTTGGGAATCCAGTGAGATTGGGGTGACCTAAAAGCCTTCTAATCTACCCCTAAGAGCCTCAACAGCATAGTCATGCCAGTTCCATATTAAGCCACAAGAGGGCATTAGACCATGATTTCTGCTGGGAGATCTGGGCCAGTTGCCTCCTATGAATATGTCTTGGATGAAAGTCTGCGCTGCACGTGGTGCTTTCCTCTTAGATACTGCCAACTCTGAAGTCATGGCCAACCAACTTGATTTAACTGCAGCTCATATCACTAAGACTGAGGTCTCAAGGGAGGTAGTGAAATAGCTCATGAAATTTGGTGTCAAACCCTGGTTCCAATCCTTGCCCTCTTTCCTTGTTTGTGTTTTCAAATGATGAATAAGCTCCTCAGTTTCTCTGGATCTCATTTTCTTCCTCTTGAAAGTGAAGGGTTATTGGGGATTGCTGGGAGATGTGGCCACAGGGATTGTATCTGAGATGTGCAAAAAGTGTCTGGAATATGGTGGATTCTCAATGATTGGCCAGCTGCCTCTCTCTGGAAAAAAGAAAAAAAGATGAACTTAGGTTTCCACTCAGGAGATGTGTGTGGGATCCTGCTGGCTGGATTGGGGTCAATTAACACCCTCCTCCCTGCCCCCTGGAATGCTCTAGGGTTGCGTTCACTGGAGGCAGCAGTGACATCCAGTGGCTGGAATGGAGAACAGCAACTGTGTTCTGACCTTGTCAGGTGCTGATGTGCGAGAGGGTTGTAGAACTATTGGGTATGGATGGGACGTGGGGATGGGGGGCCAGGGATGAGACTGAATCTGAGGCCCTATCAACAGCATCCCTCCCCTTTAATTGCTAGGTGCTGTCTATGAGTGGTTCTCTAAGCTCATTACATTAATGTGGTGGTAGCTGTTGGGAGGTGGAGGTGTTCTGCCTGGACCCATAGGAATGTGGTCACAGCTAACAAAAATGTACATGCAAATGACTCACGACTTTGTTGCCACCAACCAACCCTGGATTCTAAAACTCAGGCCCTTACTGGTACTTCTATTTCTGGGATGCTTTAATAAAATAAATCTTGTTGGCCTTGGCCAGGAGACTTCAGATCTCTGGGTCTTGGCATATTTAGCTGGAAAACGTGGGCTAGGGCTGGTTGAACTTGAGTGTCAGACACCACTGCATGCCCGTTGCTTGGTACGTGTGGGTGGAGGCCAAGTGAGAGGGGAGGCAGCAATGAGTGCTGAGCTTCAGCCTTCGCTGCTGAGGAATGTCCAGCCCAGAGAAGGGAGGAGTAGAAGTGGCCCTGAGGCTGAAACTGGGTTGTCTCTGTCTCCACATCCCTTGAAACCTCCTCGTTTATGCATCTGAGACCCAAGAGGGAGTGCCAGCAGACGTGCCAGCTGCAGGAAGTTATTTAACATCAGCTTCGCTCCAGATTGTGTTCCTGACTCCATGCCACCTTGCAGGCAGCAGTCATTTTAACAAATGTGGTGATGCAGGAAGAAAGATGAGGAAGGGGCAGGTTGGGTGTGGGAGAGGTGCAGCATTGGGGGCAGTCAGGAGGGACTGTCCTGGAAGGGAAGCTGGGGCCCTCAAAGCCCCTGGCATGAAGGAAGGCCAGGGAGAAGAAGCACCTGATTTCAGGAGCCTGTGGCTCACTGCACCCTCCTTCCATGGCAGGCTGTGTGTTTTGGGGGGGGGGCTTTTGGCTTCTGTCCCTGGGGCAGATGTTGGAGGGGAGCCTTCACGTTGCATTGTCACATGGCCTGTCTTCCAAGTGCGTAATGGAGATCTGACGGGGCCTGGAACTGTCCACACATTTGGCCCACTGTGAGCCCTGAGCTGCAGCTGCACTGAGGCTGTGGGGTGCCCATGTGTCTGGCCCCAGGCCTTGCTGCCAGCTGAGGCCACTCTTGCATGTGAACCGTTGGCAAGGGTGGGCAGATGCGCTAAGAGACCAGCCTGGCTTCTTCTGCAGGTCCGCAAGCAAGATGTCCACCCTCTTCTATCCTAGCAGCTAGTACCAGCCATGTACCCGGGGTGATAATAAGCCCTGGGATACAATAAATAAAGAGGAAATAAAAGACCAAGATCTGGCATCCTTAGAGTTTAAAGTTGAATGGGTATAGTCAGATATTAGATGAATGATCTTCAGCTCACAGAACAATCTCCAGAGAAGCAAGGGCAGAATTTTAGAAAATGGATCAAATGTACAGCTGGAAGAAAAATGTGTATGCATGAAATGTGGCTTCCCTGAGGTGGGAGGGTACAGTTTTCCTAAATGGAGCATCAAATACCCGGAATGTACCTGCTCTCAGCTCCTTTTCATGCTGGTGGTAGTGGGATGAGGTGTCCAGACTGTGCCCCATGGACCCAGAGTTGATGTCCTCATCTTGCTCTTGCTCACAGAGGCCCTGAAGGGAATCAGTATACCAGAAGGCATGAGAGACAAGTTTCATTTCTTTGCTTATTATTGTGCCTGTGTGGGGCAAAGACTTGGGGCCACATGGGTTGCTAGCAAGGTGGCTCCAAGTGGCCTGGAAGAAGGGGAAAGGAAATGTGGAGGTCAAGGAACAAGGGAAGAGTGTGTCTGGGACAGTGCCCTACTGGGCACCTGTTTTCTCATTGATTATTTATTCACTGTGGGGTCGGTTGAGAGCATTGGGTGGGTCAGGCTTACTTGAAGGACCAGGAGAGCAGGAGTGCGCAGGACCCATGCGGTGTACATCATGCCTCTGTTCCAGGATACGCGAAGTTGAGCTTAAGCAGGGATTTTCTGTGTCCCTCACTCTTGTACTTGGTCCATGGCCCTGGGGACCTGTCACTGGGGTGCAGGGCCAGGTTCAGGGAGAAAGTTCCATCAGGGAGTCTTTGGGGGGAGGGAGCCGGCTTTGTCCCCCATGTGCTGGGTGGAAGTTGGAGGAAGAGAATGGCTATCCTTGGTGTTGAAGATTAGGCCTCCGCTTCTGTCCAGCAACCAGCGGGCTCTCTGCTGAACCTTCCCTCTGCCCTCTGCCCCTAGACAGCCCTGACCAGTCCCTACCCTCCCTTCTCAGCTCACAAAGGGCCCTGGGCTTTGGGGGAGCAGGAATGACAGGAAGAGTGACCTTATGTCTTTCTGACTTTGCCCTGGACTCCTCTTCCTGGCACAGCCCCTGTCTCCACAGAACGGATGGTCCCTCTTCCCCAACTCTCCTGCCCCAGCCCTGGGAACCAGGGGGAAGCTCCCAGCAGATGGCTGCCGACCCTCCTGTGCATCCCGTGTGCATCATGGAATCAAGGGCTTTGGCCTGCAGTCTGGCCGGGCTCTGCCACATCATTCTCTACCCTGCCTGTCCTTACTGCCCAGGTGGGATCCCTGGACAGAAGAGGGTGGTGTGGCCAGCATGTGAGTCCATTGGAGACTCCTGGAGGCCTGGCCCCTGTGCACAGTACTCCAGGGCTGAATAAATGCTTCTTTTATTCTCCAACCTGCTGTGAGATCCTGAAGCCAGGCACTGGGACTTCTGCACTCTGTCCTAGCCTTTAGCAGGGGTAGTGAGGACCTGTAGGCCAGAGATCCTTGCCTCATCCTGCAGCTACACAGCAGCCAGCCTGGCGAGGGTACATGTAGCCCTGTCCATTGTTCTCATTGCTCTCCATACTTCTGTGGGCTCTGGGCTTCTTCCTCCATGGGGCAGCCTCTGGGAGGAATCTTCTAGAGAAACTCAAACTCATCTCAGGGAGAGGGAAGGCTGTGGGGTGGCCATATTCCAGATGCTGGTCTAGGGCGCTCCTGTTTTAACCCCAGCATAGCCTGATGAGACAGATGCTATTACAGTTCAAGACTCCTTGTCTGAAGTGGCTGGGACCAGAAATGTTTTGGATTTCACATTGGTTTTGGATCTTGGAGTATGTGCATATACATAATGAAATATCTTGGGGGTGGAGCCCATGTCTAATCATGAAGTTTATTTATACTTCATATACACTTGATACAGCCTGAGGGTAAGTTTATATAATATTGTTAATAATTTTGTGCATGGAGCCGGGGAGATGGCTCAGTGGAATAAGCACTTCCCTGGCAAGTGCTAGGGCCTGAGTTTAATCTCCGGTTCCACAAAATAAAATAAAATAAAATAAAAATAATAATTTTGTGCATGAGACAAAAGTTTCATGATGTAGGATTTTTCCACTCATAGCTCAAAAAGTTTCCAGATTTTGGAGCACTTTGTATTTTGAGATTTCAGACTAGTAATTCTCAAGACGCATCGCCGTCATTGTAGGAAATGGCGAATGAGACTCGGAGTGGCTAAGGGGCTTCCCAGAGTTGTTCTGCTAGTAAGTGGCACAGCTATAGGTTGTGCTCTGGATTGAACACGACCTCTCATTTCTTTCTAGTCCCTGTTTACCTTCCATTCTGGGCCAAGCCCTCCTGCCATGGCACATGGGTACCCTTAGGTGGCAGGACAACTGCCTGCCACTCTGGGGTTTTCAGCTTGAGAACTAGCAAGGCGTGTGGAGGAGAAGGAACCCTTGGGACTCAGTGGAGTTTTGGATTCCTGAATTTCCTAGGAGCAGGTGTCTTCCTCCTCATCCCCAGAGGATGTCCTCTGATTGAGCATAGAATGTGGCTAACTTCACTGTTCTCATCACTGCCACAAATGCGCTGGGTCAGTCTAGGCCATGCCTTTGCTCTCTCTAGGCCTCAGTTTCCTCATATATGAAATCAAGAGGCTGGACTCGGTGATCTCTGAGGTCACAGTGGTTGGTGAGGAGGGCTGAGGAGGGCTATCTGCAGCCACATATTCTGCAGGGGTGGAGCTGTAGCTCTGCACTGTGTACCCACACAAGGAATCCTGTGAGTGTTTTACTCAGCATGCCCAAGGCTGAGACACAATACCTGACACCTATGGTGTAAAGGAGAGGTTCAATTTGGCTCATGGTTCAGGGGATCCAGTCCTTGGTGGACTAGCTCCAAGGCAGCCATGTCAGGACCGAGTGACTTGTGGAGGACATCTGCCCACGTCCTGGCAGCCAAGAAGCACAGAGAGAGGGGAGGAGCCAGGACAAGGATGTGTCCTTCTAGGCCACACCTCCAGTGGCCCACCTCTGACTATCACACCTGCTTTTGAGAACATTCAACCATGAACTCACCCAGGGACTGCTCTGTGGAGGAGGTAGCACCCCTGTGACCCAACCACCATCCAGAGGCCCCCACCTCTCAATACATGATCTGGGGACTTGCTAGAATACAGACCACAGGTGCTCCTTCCCCAAGGCCTCCGGCCCCAGTCATCAGCTGTGGCCCTGGGGATGTGTGTTTTGGTGCTGCAGCAGCAGAGGCACACACTCAGGAGTGGGACTGCTCAGGAAGGGCTTCTGAGCTGTAGGTGCCTAAAGAAGATCAAGGGCACTGTGGTCTTTTGCTTGAGGTTTAAGAACAAAGTTCACCAATCAAATCGACCTCATTCTCGAAGAGCATAAACATGTGCCCTAGTATGTCAGAGTGGCCTTGTCCTGGGGTTGAGTTCTCTTTCAGGTCCCATGTCCCTTACCAGATGTGGTGCCTGGCCACCTTGACTCTGGCTGCATTCTAGTCTTTCCGCCCAGGGCTGGACTTGACCTGAACTTGGTTGGGCCTACATAGTCTGATATATCATTGAGTGATGAAAACATGGTTATGCTTTACAGAATGCACTTTTGAGCTGTAGCTGATTTTTTCTTTTTTAAAGAATACAAAATAGGGGCTGGCCAGATAGCTCAGTGGACTAAAGTGCCTGCTTAGGCAGAGTGCAGTGGCTGGGGTTCAGTCCCCGTGTTGTGCCAGCCCTGTCCCTGGGATGCACTGAGATGGTGATTGAGACTGGGCATGGTGGCATGTGCCTATAATCCCAGTGCTCAGGAGGCTGAAAACAGGAGAATCACTACGAGTCCGATCTATGTAGTGAGACCCTGTATAC
>NDGN011400976.1:0-18144 GCA_002564285.1 Tympanoctomys barrerae | reverse complement strand
AAGAGGGGGAGGAGGAGGAAGAGGGGGAGGAGGAGAAGCAGGAAGAGGAGAAGGAGGAAGAGGAGAGGAGGAGGAGGGGAGGAGCAGGAAGAGGAGAGGGAGGAAGATGAGAGGAGGAGAAGGGGAGGAGGAGGAGGCGGATGGGGAGGAGAAAGAAGAGGAGGAAGAAGGGGGAGGAGAAGGACACGCTCACTCTCCCACCGCTGAGACCCAGCACACGCGATGCACAGCTGAAAGGAGCAAAGAAGAAGGTGCAGGGAAATGAAGACAAACCCTTGCTGGCCGTGTGGGCATGTGTGCACACGTGTGTCTCCACATAGTCCACATAGGAGAGCGTGCCAGCCCCTCAGTGTCCATCCCCCACGTGACCGCAGTGTGCTGATTGCTGAGTATGTTCTGAGCTGAGGTGAGACGTCTCCTGATACTCTGTGCTCTTGTACTGCTTCGTTTCACATACACGCGTCCATCACCTCCCTCTCTTCAGACTTTGCAGACCGACCTATCGCTCGAGCATACTTTCCCTTGAAAAGTCAGAGACCCTGAAACATCTCCATGTGTTTAACTGAGTTGCCGTCTCCGTCTCCATGTGGCTTCATCTTCCGGGGAGTCCAGCGCCTCAGGCTGAATGCAGCATCTCGGGCCTCGAGCACGGTCTCCATGGCCGACCACGGCCCTGCCTGGGTGGAAGACCCGACAGCTGAGAGAACAGTACGTCCGCAGCCCGACCCATCCAAGGGCTTGCTCGGTGCGCCTCCTCATCTGCTGGGATGTCTTCTCCTCTCCAGGGCTCGTCTGCCATGTTGTGCGGCGTCTTGGCCCCTTGAGTGGACTTTGATTTAATCACGCCTGCACTCCGCTGTGTTCCCTCGTGGTACTCATTTCCTGTTGATGCCCTTTCTTCTAACGGCCCATCTTCCCCTGTCTCTAATATTTCAGTGATCTCTACATCTTTGAAAAACATTTCCACATCTTCCTTCTTTCCTGGCTCTTACTCTTTTCTTCACACGGAACTCAAGTCACCAACAAAAGCTGAGGTCACTTTTAACATACCTCTGTGATTCTAACTAAAGAATAAAGGGCATGAAAATGAGAAAAACATTTTGAGAATCTCAGAGTTGCTGCAAGTCACACATCAGAAGACACGGTCTCATTCCTTTTCCAGTGAAATTGGAGCCATAGGGCTGTAACTCTTTTTTCCATCCAACTTGAAAATTTAAATTTTCTCCGTTTTCACAAGTAGTGACTTGTCCAAATGTTGTGGGATTTGTCTTACTAAAAAAAAAAAAAAACCCTTAAATCCAGCTCGATTGCTTGTTTCCCATTCCTTCCCCGAGGGTCCGAGCGAACATTAGCTTAACAGCCCAGATCCAAACCACAGAGCTCAGCCTTACAAGAGCTTCCCGCTAGTTTTCTATCTTTAGCTTTAGGAAAAATGCTCAAAGAATCTTGTGATTAAAGTCTAGATATTTCCTCATCGTAATGTTAGCCAGGCTCTGCATGCTCCAGACCATAAAGTGTTCATTTTAGATGCAAAGCTGTCTCGTAGTTGACAAGAGTTTCTCTGACCCTTGACCCTGCACCGAGCCACTCACCTGTCAACACGGATGGTCGCGCCCTGAGTCACCCGCGTGCTTCTCCTGGGAGGGGGCAAAGCCTCTGACCTGCCTTCACCTGCTTCTGCAGTGTCACCATGAGCCCTGGCAGCCATGTCCATGTGCTCTTTTGTCTTCGCCCCACAGCCTGGGGCCAGAGACTGCACAAGCAAAGCGACACTGAGTCCACCCCTTTCAGATGAAGGGCTCAGCGCAGCTACAGAAGACAAGGGGCTAGCTAGAGTCCAGAGAAGTGGCCAGTGCTCTGACCCTGTCTAGACGGCCTCCCAAAGCCTCATGTGCTCACGGGCAGGGTAACGGAGCTAGGAAAGCAGCGTATCTCTGTGCACCCGTGTGTCCCTGTGCAATAAGCGTGTGCACGGAGCTCTTCACAGACCAGAGAACATGGAAGCCCTTCACCAATCCGGACTCATCGCAGTGACTGCTGTAACAATAAAGTAGAAAATGTTGTCATCCCCTTTCAACGACATGGAACCTGAGGCACAATGATGGGCTTTTTATGCCTTTCCTAAAGTCTCCACTTGCAGGCAGCAAAGGAATGTTTAGAGCCAGGCAGTCCTGCTCCTGGGTGTGCATCCTTAGTCACTTGGCACTTTTTCTGTGAATGTCACATAATCAGCCACACATCGCAAAACCCAGGCCTGCTCCCGCAGCTGCAGAACAGCCCGCCCACCAACATCTTCATTGCAGAAGGTGCTCACACTGCAGACACAAACATTTCTCCACGTATTCTCCCATGCAGCGTGAAGCCCACAGGAGGAAAAATATAAACGATCGCTACCGCCTTGCCCTCAGGGAAGCGAAAGCTGAACCAGAAGGCTACAGCAGATTTTGGAAAATCAGTGCACTGTGCCTGCTTCTGTAAGCCCCCTCTGCCCCTAGTGGGGTCTGAGTGTCTTGGAGGGTAAGACGTGGGACGCACCCCCTGCTCAGAACAGATCTGCTGTGTCCCCTCTTGCCTGCGGCTGCCTTGTGCTTTTCCAGAGCCTCTGGGACTGAGGCCATGCCAGGCACCTGCATCAGAAGCAAGGCCCACAGCAAACACAGGCCTTGGTCCCTCGGAGCCTGCCCCAGCTTGGGTCTCCTGGAGCCCAGGTACCGTGACAGCCCCCAGCAAGTCTCAGCGGTTCCTGGGGCCGCCCAGTTAATGACCCCGTCACCAGCTGCTGAGGACACAGCAGCCCGACAGGCCGTGGTCCAGAGGGCTGAATATCCTGCGACCCAGGGGAGCCCACACCGCCCCCTCCTCGACTCGCATCCACCCACAGAGCTATCCACTTCCGGAGCTGCAAGGACAGCAGCCTGCAGGAGGAAGGTTCCTGCAGCCCAGCTGCTGCCCGGATGAGCCTCACATGGTGTAAGGAAGAGGACGCTGACATCGCCTTCCTCCAAGAGCCGGCCTGGCCACCTTGATGGGAACGAGTCCGCACGCTGAGGAGCACGTGTTGGCCCAGCACAGTGGAACGTGGTGTGGAGAGGCTGCGAAGGGTTCTGGCGCTGCGGGGCCGGCCTGCAGGTATTAACGGAGGCAGTGAGGAGAGGGATCTGTCCACACTCCCCCGCCCAGGAGACGGAAAGGCCACTGCTCTGTTCCCACGGAGCGGCAGACACTTCACTTATATTCAGGAGACGAGGGCACAACTAAACACCTAGACATCACCCAGGCCGTGCGGAGCAGGATCTCGAGTACTGGGGAAACCCTACAAAAATGGCGCAGGATGCTGCAGAGTGAAGGCCTGTGTCCCTCTGGCCTGTCACCAGCTGGCGGCCCTGTAATGGAATGTGTGACGCGGGATCCTTATGAGGAGGGGAAGCTCACCGAGCTCACATCAGGGCCCGGGCTCCAGACGCTCCAAGCCCGGCCCCTGGCCCCGGCACTTAGGCAGCAGCAGGGTGGGAGCCGAGTGGGGGCAGCATCAGACACGCTCCCTGCAGAGAGAACGCCTTGTAGCAGCTTCTCCCGGAGAACCCACGAGGCCCCAAGAACTCCTGCCCGGGACAGGTCCCGGGAACCCAAGGACCAGCTGCGCCACCCCACTCCCTGGGGCCGCATGATGCCTCCCAGGCCTGCCAGGATGGGCCCTGCCTGCCATGATCCGACCCTCACAGGGACACGGTCAGACACTGTGCAAGTCACAGCGCCCAGGGCAATGGTGTCAGTGTGAGGCCTTTGGGGACTGTTGGGTCACAGGCTGAAGCCCTTAGAGTGGGACTAGAGACCTTGTGAGGAGAGGGCTGGCTGTGGGACAAACCTAATTTTCAGATGCGCCAGCGGCCTCTCTGCCTGCTGGCTCTGCATCTTGGTCCCCACTTTGACAGTCCCAGCCTCCAAGACAGTGGTGCTTTCCTGTGGATCTGACGCATGCAGGGCCTCAAGGGGCAGTCCAGGGTATAATCTCGGATTCACAGAGGTGTGTCACGTGTCTTCCTGATTGGTCTCAGATTCCAGGTTCTGACCATGGTGCCCCAGACCACGGGTCATCGGTGGCTATGATTCAGGGTCTGTGTTCCTTGCCTCAGATCACTGTCTCCCCTGAAGTGGGCATCTGGTCCCACATCATCTGCACCTGCTGGGGCTCCTCAGGCCTGCAAGAAAGCTGCCCGGCTCCTCTCCCTGCAGGGAGGGACACAGGCCAGCGCGTCCAGCCCAAGGCTCATGTAGCGGAAGCACTGAGGCAGGATCCACCCGGCTTCTGCAGGAGGGCCCCGACATCTGGCCCAGCTGACCCTGCAGCAACCTTGCTCGCAGCTGGCCTGGCTCTGACACTCGCATGTCCTGAAGGGAGATTTATTATTTTAAATCTGGTCCATAAAGATCCAAAGGAGCACGGTGCTAAATAAAATCTGTAACATAACCTTCAATCAAAGAGGTCCTGAATTATGCGGCCTGGCGGTTCCGGTAACCCTTCCGCCTCAGCCCACTTGTGCGCAGGTCATCTCTCACCACGTCCCGCACGCTGTTGGGAGCCTTGGTCCATCCGCACCTCCTTCACCTCACACACCCTTTCTCTGTCCATCTCTGTCTGTCTGTCTGTCTGTTTGCCTGTCTCTCCCACCCCCATCTTCTGCCTCATCCATTTCTCAACAGTAAGGTCACAGCCAGGCCTACTCCTCCCTTTCCATTTTTTTCTTCTCTTTTCAGTTCTGTCCAGTTTTTTAACAGCTCCCCAAACTCAGCACTATTTCCTCCACCTGCCACATGCTCTTGAGGGGAGCATTCTCATTAGGGACTAAGAATTAATAAAGTGTAACTCAAAGGAGGGTTCAATATGTCTAAGACCCAGGCCTTTAAATCAAGCCACATTGGCTTAATGCCCTCCAACCAAGCGCTACACTGATTTCCACACTGTCCGCAGCTTTATACACGCTGACGCTAACGTGATACCGGGGTGCCAACCGTGCTGCCTGAGCTTGGGTCTGGTGTCCCCGTCCTCCCCTCCTAGGTCACCGTACCTGAGCTCCCACCAGGCAACAATCTCGCCTGTTCACACAGCCTGCAGCGCAGAGCGAAGGACCGGGGCTTTACGTCCCCACTCACTGTCTGTTTTCGCTGGCAACTCACTTAGGTCAGAAAATTTCAAGTTGGGAAATAAATCACACTCCCGTATGTAAGCATTGCGTCATCTGCCTAGCGTAAGAAACTGAAAGAGTGAATAAGGACCAAAGTGAAGAGCAGGTACTGTACAAGGGAAAGAAACTACTCAAAGGCAAAGAGAAACTGGGATGGGGAAAGGAGAAAAGACAAGGGGAAAAATTATATATAGATATATAGATATATGATAGCTAAGATAATTATACTATTAGTTCCTATTAGTCCATTAAAAAGAGTGGCTTGTGCTCATGCTGATCACGTTTTCATGCCTGTGTCTTGTAATCTGAGCCACTACTCTGAGGATAACAATATGCAATATATTGTTAATCTCCTATTACTATGTTTTGAAATTCTGTATCACCTTTTGTTATTTTTTTCTCTTTAAAATAAAAAAGAAAATAGAAAATTGGTAGAAATGTTTTAGATAGAGAGCACTTGCAGGTAAAACGCAAGCCAGCAGCCAGGCTGTCGCAAGCTCCTGGTACTCACAGCAGTCACCAGCACGCTGCACCGGCTCCAAGGCTCGGGCTGAGCACGCCTCGCCGCAGCATGGGCTGGGCTCTGTGCAAGGCACTAGCTGGGGCTGCTGGAGGCCTGCCTGCCTGCCTGCTGGATGCAGGGCAGCAGGGGGAGCTGGCAGAGGACGCAGCTCTTCAGGGCCCTGCCTCGCAGCTGGACTCCTCAGCTGCAGGAGCCAAGTGGAAGTGAGACAGAAGCCGGAGCAGCTCGTGTGGCCTGGCTCACGTGGCCTGGCCTTGGAAACCACACATCCTCATTTCTGCCACTTTCCTCATTTAGAGTGAGAGGCCCTGCGTCAGCTCTCACAAGGGCGCCGAGAAGGGCCTGGAGCTTCCCGTGAGCAAGGCCGCCTAAGAGTTCTGGACAGACCCTAAGGCGCCACACCCACTTCCGGTTCTGACCCCTTCCAACCCAGCAGCATCTTATATTGAGTAAATACTCTACTGAGAATATTTTTAAAATATTATTTAAATTCTTATCACTTAGATGTTCCCACCAGTGACATAGTTTCTAATTCTGGTCCTGATAGCTTTCTCTAGTTTTCTCTGTAAACAGTCTCCATTCCAGGTTGCACAGCACGACACAAAAACACATCATCTGGGTCCTGTGGGGTTCTATTATTCAGCACTGCTGCTCCTGAATTCCCATCACAAAATCAATTTTAATTCATTTGTATATAGCTAAGCAAAATACTTCAGGAAACACAGGATGAGACATCTGTTCTACTTCCTTTGACCACTGCTTTAGTAATTGAATTATTTTCAGAAAACCAATCAGATTAGTTTCTTATAATTGCAAATTCTTTGTTGTTCATATTTCATGTTCCTTACAACGCTTAATGACAGCGGATATTTTTCCTACAAAGCACTTGCTCCATTACTTTCCTAGACAGGAACGCAATCTCACTTACTCAATAACCTGAGTCACAATTGATGTCTGTTCCTCAGGAGCAATGACAGAGTGTTTTTCTTATTGTTTCCAGACTGAAAGTGCATTTTTCTTCCAGCTTATTGGCTCCAGCTTCTGAGGAGCAATGGTCCTCCAGTCCCAAGCAAAGCCGTGCGGACTGGATTGGAGAAGAGGTCAGTGCTTCCTTCCGTCAAGTCTATGAACTGCGCTAACTGAGTGAAAGACTCCAGTCTATGTTCCTATTTAGACCAAAACACCTTACATGTTACTGAAAAGGTAACCACTGCAGGTTTCTGTATTTATTCAACAAGCCTTTCTCATGCCTCTGTCACACACTCACAGTTGCATTTTTTTGGAGGGGGGCAGGATCTACAGGGTGTTCAGGGTCTCACTACTAGATCGGACTCATAAACCTGTTTGCAGCCTCCCAAGCACTGGGATTACAGGCGCACGCCACCATACCCGGTCTCAATTGCCATCTCAGCACACCCCTGGGGCGGGGCTGGCACGGCAGCCCTAGGGATTGAATCCCCAGCTCCTGTGCCTGCTTGCCAGTGCTTTAATCCACTGAGCTATTTGGCCAGCCCCACAGTTGCACTATGACTTTAAATCTCCTAGACTCTGAAAGGATATGGTTGTCACACTGCTGCCAAAATGAAACTAGTACTCACATGCAGCACCCAAGTGAGGTCCTCCTGCACCTGATCTTCCTGCCCATTAACTGAGGGAAAACAAAATAATAACCTGAGGATGCCGTGCTGGACAGGCCATGGTGACATCATGGCTTGGACTTCAGAGCAGAATGAAAGTGGTTGACGCATTTCTGTCCACACAAGATGAGATCGTGCTGGAAATGACCATGGACTCTAGAAGTCTCTGGGGCAGAGAAGAAACGAGTAAGAGCAGTACTCTGGGCTGGATGTGGTCTCAATGTGACCCCACATTCATGTCCTACAAGCCCATTCCTTAGTGAGGTGACACTAAGGGCAGAGGAACATTTCACAAGTGAGACTCAGGGTAAGGTAGGAAGACTATCAAGGATGCACCATCAAAGGGGATGGACCTGTTTCTCGGGGACTTTACTGCCCATTACTTCCGACAGTGTGGGTTCTCATAAAGAGCAAGACCCTTCTCCTAGCTTTCTGCCTCCTGTCTTGCCACGTGCTCTCTGCCCTCATGCTCCTGCGGGTTAGGACACAGCCAATGGTTAAGGCCTCCACCAGAGCTGACAAAATGCTCTTTGGATGTTCAGTCTGCAAAAGCATGAGCTAAATAAACCTTGTTTTTTTGTAAAGTACCCAGCTTCAGATAGCCTGCTGCGGCAACTGAAAATGGACCGGTGCAGGACTATGTACGTGGACAATCTCTGCCTAGATCTGGGACTTTCCTGTGCCTGGTGCAGAAGCAAGACAGAGCAGCTAAGTAAAAATAACTGAAATATAATATGAATGCCACCAAAAAGAGAATTTTAACTCTTAGTCCAAGCAAATAAATTGCGATAAAACTCAGCTAGTAAGAAGATAGTTGTCAAGAATTTGCAGAAAACAAATAATACATAAGGTAAAACCCAAAATTAATCAATATACAAAGAAATATATGATTCATTTTAAAGAGAAAAGACAACCAACAAAACTGTTGACGAGAAGACGTGACTACTACAATTAGCAGGCAGAAAGCATGACACAGCTAGAACTACGCTCAAGGAAGCAGAGCTCTACATATTCACAATGACAAGAAATGCCAGCAGTGAAATACAAACAATAAAAACCACGCGGAATTGTAAAGCCAGAAAATACTGTTTCTGAAATTAGAATTCGACACTGTTGGCTGAACACAGAAGGGAAAAGGTGGGCAGCTTCATGCCTGCGACCTGGCTCTTTGAGAGAATGCGCAAGGGGTCTCAAATTCAAGGCCTGCCTGCAGAATTTAGAAAGGCCCTGTCTCAAAATTTAAAAAGTAAAAGGGGCTGAGGACGTAGTGTGGTGGTAAAGCACTTGCGCACCACACTCCAGGATGGGATGTGGAGGAAAGAGATGATAATGTGAAAACAAATCATTAAAAATATGCAGGGAATAAATTTTTTTCTTTCGAGATAGGGTCTTACTGAGTCACTAGTGTGCCCAGGCTGGTCTTAAATTTGTGATCCTCCTGCCTCAGCTTCTCAGAGTACAGGAATATCACTGGCAGAAAAAATACTTTTTAAAAAGAGAGCACCAAGAAGCTGAGGGCAATACTAAATACCTAACAAACACAGATAAAATTCAGCAAGGTCAGGTGAGACAGTGTGAGACGTACAGTTTACTTGAGAAACACAGTCCCAAAGCTGTCTGCACTGGATGAAAAGCCACAATGGCACATTCAGGAAGGCTAATAAAACTCAAGAAGGACACACACAAAGAAAAGCACCCCAGGACCCAGCAGCAGCAGACTGCTAATGGCTACAGCGCAGCACGCGCCTCAGGAGCAGGCCAGGGAAAACGCTCCCTCACACGTATCTGCTGAGGGACACCAGCCAGCCAGCTCATTAGCAGGGACGATGCCAAATAGAATTCAATAAGCATCATCCTTTAGATACTGAGATAAAAACACTCTCAGCCAAGAATTTCATGCCCAGAGAAAATATGCTGCACATATGAAGATGGCGTTGTAGCTGAGACTTGGATGTCTGCAGAATCCTCCCCCAGAAATGCCCTGTGGCTGTCTTCAGACCAAGAGAAAAATGGTACCAGCGTGAATCTGGGCTCCTCAGGCAAGACGAAGGGCATCGGCGGTGGGGGCTCCCTGGCCCACGAAGGCACAGAGCATTATTATGGCCTCCCCGGAAGTTCCGTCAGACCCCTCTGGGCCCCCTCTCCCAAGCAGAAACAATGTTCTGGCATTTTCCCACTACGGAGAGGCCTTGCTGCTGAGAAAGAGGACCAGATTGATGAGGAAATAAAAGCCGTCAGAGTGAAGGCCCTGGGAATTCACAGCGCTCCACCTTGGCAGTCACTGCAGTCAAAGCTGCCGAACCGGCAGACCCCGGGGACCCAGGCGCTAACAACGGCAGAAATCGCAGCCCCTGCACCTGCCGAGCTGGCAAAGCACCTGGGGCTGCACCACGTGGCCACGGGTGCTGCTCCGTCGTGTATGACAGGGCCGTGTCCCGAGGACGCGCGACAAACCGAAAATGCCCACGCTCAGAGGGGCCGTGTGCCATCCGCCCGGGTCCCCGCTTAGCACGCCCAGCTTACACGCGCTCAGAGCGCACCCCATCGGCCTCGGGTCGGGCACAAGCGCCTCACCAAAGCTCGTGGGATGGTACCAGGGGCTGCCCTCGCAGCCACACAGCCGGGTAGGGGCCCCTGCGACCCACACCTCGACAGAGCACCACGCTGCGTACCACCAGCCCGGAAAAACTAGAAAGGCGGTTTCTGCTAAATCCGGGGATCGAGCCCTCCACCCCTGCGCCTGCTTGCAGGTGCTTTAATCCGCTGTGCTATTTGTCCGGCCCTCCTCCCTCACTCGTAGGCCAAATTTCAATTAGTTCTAGAGTCAGGACGATGAGAATGCCCCAGAACTGCTATGGTAAAATACTAAGATTTACCCCAAAGCGTTGCTCGCTTTGAAGCCTGAAGTGGACACAGACAATGCACCATTGTCAACTAAATTCAAATTTAGCTCTTTTCCTACATAACGAATAAATAAGAAATTCAGCGAGCTAACCCCTCGTGCCTGAGCTGCTGGCGTCTTACACGACTTCACCAGCATGGCCCAGTGAAAAGAAATTAAGCTCTAGGGCAGGACAGTACGGGCCTCACAGAGGTGAAACACAGAAGGGCAAAAGCAGTCCCAGCACCAACAATCCTTCTGTATTTTCTAGGAAGTGGAAGGAAAAGCCTGGTACAAAATTAGCTTTTACAAGTGAAACATGAACCATCTTCGATTTTAGAGCGGGTCTCTTCTGGTCCAGAGACTGAATGTACCGTGAGAATTTCACTTACCAGGTGTTAGGCTTGTGTAGAAAATGCTGGAAGGAGACCGCAACACAGGTCATTAACAAAACTCAGGCGAATAAAGGCTTCGGCCTCTCAGGTAGGCGAACGGCGAAACACCTTGAAGAAACGCTCCAGCACAGAACACCCCAGCGCCTCTGGGCTGCTCCCTCTGCTGGCCGATATGTAATACTGCAAGCTGCTTGTCCTTGCACGCCCTGCTGAATGGTCTGGCAGTCTCCGGGCCTCAGGGCTGAGAACGTGGCCAGAACGTGGCCACCCGGTGGAGACCGCCGGAACTGACGCGGTTGGCCCAGTGGCTTGGGGGAGGGGGGTGGCCCGAAGCCTCCCCGGGCTGCCACCTATTCCGGCTACAGAAGCGTTTGCAGCCACAGTACAGTGTAATTTAATTAAAATACTCCAAAAGTTCGTTTCCTTCCATTTATCCCAGAATACTAATGAGCCTCTGCCCAGGAAAGAAAACACTGTAGTAGTAAAAACAAAAAGTGGGAAGGCATTTTTACCTAGAAAAAAAGCTTCATTTCTGAGCCATTCGGTCACCATTCCTCCCATCGGAACCTCTCCTGCCACACTGGGTCCTGGAATCGTGAATACACACTCCGGGGAGCCCAACGTAGTGCAGACTGGTGCCTGGTTCTTCGCTTCCCCTGCGGCCTAAACATTACCTCATTCCCTTCATTTCTCCCCCCCACACACCCCTCCCCGGCTTGGGCGCCTCCACGGTGTTCCGTTTCGAGAGCCCAGCTGCGCACCCCGTTTTTGATGCACAGCGTCGGAGAGACGGGCTTCCGGCTCTGCTCTGTGCGCTCTGCGGCGCTACAGCTTGAAGCCCAGGCTGGCCCAGACCAGTCACGCACTGCCCTCTGTCTCCACTGGGTGACACCCCGTGCCGAGGAGACTTTGAAATTATTTCAAAACCCTGGAGGTGAGGAGCAGCCCTATTTTGTGAATTCCTACAAAAACGTAGCAACAAACTTCGATGTACGGGAATAGCTGAATTGGGCCGCGCTCGCTGCGAGGACTCGGGAGCCACCCTGCGGCGCGAACACCCAGCAGCCTGCAGCCCGCAGCCTCACACTCGCTGCAGCTCCTCAGCTCAGGAAACAAGCGCGGGGCAGCCTGGCTCCGGGCTCCACGAGCGCGAGGGGTGCTGCCCCCGGCCTGGGCTTCAGGCTTGCCCTGGGTGCCTCGCTAGGGTTGGCCGCTCTGCACCGGCGGGACAGCAGTTCTGGTCAGCGCGACACCCGGGCCGCGCCAGGCTGGGCAGACCCCGCACGCCTGCGCCGCAGTCCCGGGTCTCAGCGACGCGTTCCTCAGTCCCAGTCCTGGTCTCTGAGCTGAGCTCTGAGCAGAAGCGGGCTTTAACGTGAATTTACAGTCCCTGCGCCCAGTGGAGGCGCGCGAGCTCCGGAGCCAGCCGTGGTTGTCCGGGAACCTTCTCTCTCTCTCACACCGTTGTTTCCTGAGGAACAGCTTCACCTGCCTGCTGCGTCCTTAGACTCGCTGGCGACATTCCCAGCGCCTGCAGGCTGCAGTGGAAGGGCAGCGGCCGAGGGGACGTGAGCTCTCCGGGTGAACCAGGGTCAGGGGAGCGAAGAGGAGCAGGAGGCGACCGGCTGGGACGTCACACTCTTCTAGCCCCAGAAGCAGAGGGCACCCAGGCCCGGACGCCTCCCCCCCCCCCCCAGGGCTGCTCCATCAGTGGCAGCCACAGCTCCAGGCCCCGTGCTCAGATGCACCCATGTGCAGTTTGACATTTGCTTCCTCTCCTTAAACATTTTAGTAAAAGCGCCACCTCATCATTTTGTACCCAGCTAGAGACACCCTGCGCTCGTCCTGCTGCCCCTGCTCCTCCCGTCAATACTGTGAGCCAGAAAGGAAAGGCAGGGCCCGCCCAAGCTGAGCGGGCTGAGCTCCACGTTCCACGTGGCCTCGGGGCCTGGGAGGTTCCTCTTAGCGCCCTGCCGCCCCCTCGGCCAGTGCCATTTGGCACACTTCAAAGCTAGGCCTCTAACGCCTCAGTTAACCACCTTCTCTTCCTTGAAATCAGAAAGCAACATCAAAACACAGGCTTGGGCTTTACTCCCTCACTGTCATTGGAAAGACGCAGCTCCCTTTTGGGGAACAGCGATGAGAAAGGCATAGTGTGATGTCCTTGAGGGAGCTGGGGAAAGGTGACTCTACAAATGGAGGGGGCGCTGGAAGAAACTACGAGATCTTCAACCTCAGGGAAAAGCCAGACGAGCAGTGTGGTGCCCGAAATCCCAGCTACTCGGGGGGCTGCATTAGGAGGATCACACCGTACGAGCTAGCCGGGCAACTGTGGTGCACAGTCACACCCCAGGAAGAGGTAAAAGCCAGCGTGGGGCCATCGCCACCGAGCAGCCAGCCCTCCCACCATCGGGACCACCGCGAAACACAAAGGAAGGAAAAAGCAAGTTGGCAAAGGACTCCTGGCTTCCTGAGAGGCCCAGCAGCTGCCAGAGCCAGGCTGGGCCAGGGAGAGGAGAGAGAGCTGCAGGCCAGGCCGGCTGTGGGAAGCACACATGCATGGGGTGTGGGGAGGCACACCTGCCTGCAGGGTGAAGCCCAGGGCTCCACACAGAGCAAGCCAGGCTCGGTGTCACCAATGCACCCTGTAAAAGGCAGAGCACCCCACATCTGCAGGTGACATGAATGCCCCCCCCCTCGGGTGGCTCAGGGACTCCGTGACTTTCATTTGCAACTACACTAAAGTTGGATGCATGCTATGTGGTATTCTCCTTTAATTAACCTTCATTAAACTATATGGCAAGGAACACTTATCTTTTATGTCAGATGTCCCCAGAAGCACCAGAAAAAGGCAATGTGCTTCCAGGAATGATTTCACGGGAACAATTACATGAAGGAATTTGGGAAACAGACAACCAACCTAGGGTAGTGTCACCCATACTTGTGTCCCGATTGAAGTATTTTAGTACAAACAAAATGTTGGCATCCTCTGAGAATGGTGCCAGTAAACCCATTTCAGTGCCAAAGTGACACCTGTAGGTGACATCACCACAGATTGGGAATATTGGCTCCATGTGCAATTCCATTCTGCTACAACCTAACTTCAGGCCATCATCCAGTCCCCATAGCAAAAGGAGATGTGTCAGCCAGTGGTCCCCAAGGTGTGGTGCCAGAGCCAGAGCATCAGCAGCGTCACTTGGAACTCTCCCAGGCATGCTCTCCCGCTCCTCAAAGGCCTGCTGGTCAGGAACCTTGGGGTCCGCTGGCCACCGGCGCCCGGCAAGCCCTCCGCTGCTTGTGAAGCACGGTGAGGAGCCACTTGTACACCGCCGCCTGACGCACGCTGCATGCTACCCCTTAGGTAACCCAGGCCTGTCACCATAACGCAGAGTTTATTCTCCTCAGAGCGTGTCCACACCGTGACACACCCAAGACCTTCCACACATGGATTACAGACAGAGCCTGCGTGCTCGTTCACTCCCCGCCAGGTGATGCAGGACCATTAAGTTTGCCCTCAGAAAGCAGACTTCAAAGCAGGGCTGTCTCTGTGGCTCTCTGAGAGGGATCCATGATCAGAAGTTTAACCCGAAGAGAACAGTTGTAGAAATCCTGGCATCACAGCATGATGATTGCGCGGCTGAGGAGACTGACTGGGCTCAGGAGCGCCCGAAGACAGGAAGGAGCGGGCAGCCTGCTGAGGGAGACGACTGTGTGCTTCAGAGAAAAGCGGCTGTTCTCGGGGTTCTCCTCCTGGGGCAGAGTTTGCAGCAAGAGCCTGGGCTTTCAGGCAACCAGTGCTACGCACATCAGCATAAGCTCGGAGCTTGCTGCACTCTGACTAGATGGCCGCCAGGAGTCGGGGGCTGCTGGGAGCAGAGAGGCCATGGCGGCCCCGCACTGACCTGCTGCAGGGAGCTGGTCCTGGCTGGGGCAGGAGCCCGGCGCCCAGTGGCCAAGGGGCATCTCCCGCTCCCCTCCCGCTGTTTCCTGGGCCGGCCTGAACAGCGTCCCTCTGCCCAGGCTGCTTCTCTCTGCCCTTTCTCTGCTTTCACCTGCTGCACAGCAACTGAACCTTCTGAACTGCAAGTCAGAT
Organism: Tympanoctomys barrerae; assembly: GCA_002564285.1. Classification (NCBI taxonomy): domain Eukaryota; kingdom Metazoa; phylum Chordata; class Mammalia; order Rodentia; family Octodontidae; genus Tympanoctomys; species Tympanoctomys barrerae. The sequence goes on along the minus strand of NDGN011400976.1, from coordinate 3,432 downwards.
GCCTCCTCCAGGTAAGCTGTGACTGTGGTAGGTTTTGTCCTGGCGATGAGCAAAGTGACTTGGACAAATTTCTTCCAGGAGAAGAGGCCACTGGGCATGTTTCAAAAGAGGCAAAATGAATATAAGATGCTTACCAGGTGAAGAAGTGTAATCTCACCAAGACAGCCAGTTTCCAAGAGAATGATCTTGCCATTCAAAGAAGGAAAAGAACAACCCAAAATTGAAAGAAAAATGTCAAGAAGAGTCAGGACAAATGCTCTATATCAAAGTGTCAACTTCAAAGCAGGACATTTCTGAAGAAGGATGTGCTCGGAGGTTAGTCCTGGACAAGCTTCGGATACTGGGGTTCTGGGACCAAATGTTAAGTAAAACTTTACAGCATGACTTTAGGTTACGAGAGAATCAAAGAAACTGAGATGTATTTAAAGCACAAACTCATTCCCGAAAGAGGGCTCCTCGCCAGGGACAGACACAAGAAACTGTAATTACCAGAGAAAGGCTTCAGCGCACTGCTGCCCAGTACTGAGTGCTGGGTAGAACCACTGGGGGTTCTGGTTCTGTGCGCCCAAGGAGCAGCCCGGGCTAGCTGCCCCCCTGGTGCTTCTCACAGCAGGGAAGACTGAGCGGCGCTGCCCCGGAGAGACTCCATTCGCATTGCACAGCAGAGAGTAAGCACTTCTGCGTGATAAATTGGGAACAGCATTTGCATATTTCATCTCCTACAGGGAGCTACCTGATGTATCTCATCGCATACAAGGGATCTGTTCAAGTAGTGATGAAACGCAAAACCAAAGGTGCCTTGCTCTGGCAGCATAAGGGACTAGGGACACAGGTTGGTGAGCCAAAATTGCATAACTGGAGAGAATTTGGAACTTGCCCAAAGCCACTGCTTCTCTTCTTTCCCTGAAAGTCTTCAGAAATTCTGTAGTAGCCAACAATGAAATCCGCACAGGGGACAGGGAGACACACCTGTGGGTAAGGGTGGCACCAGGCTCCAACCCAGAAGAGAAACAAGGAGAGCAAAGCTGTCTCCATCTCGGAAAAGCAACTCCCAAGACCAACTCCATCATGTCAGCTTTCCCAACACCGAGACGTGATACCTGACACCCGCAGGGTCTAATTTGGCTCACAGTTTCAGAAGATCCCACCCCATGGTCACCTGGCCCCAACGCAGGAGCACTGTGGTGAGAGGACACGACGGAGCAAGGCGGCTCAGTTCACGGCGCTCTGGAAGCAGAGTGGGGAAGGGGTGCAGAGGGGGCGGGGACCATGCGGAGACCCCAGGGTCAAGTCGTTGTAATCCTCCAGCTACTCCCACGTGTGGGCCTGCCCAGTTCCTTGGGTGGGGCCCAAGCCAGTAAAGCTGAGAGTTATGCTCACCTATCAAATCCAGTCAGGCCCTACATCTAGTGACAAGCCAGGCACAGCCAGTTGATGCCTCCTCAGAACCTTTCTCTGTCACCAAGCTTAGCTGTGACCTTGGACCTTCGTTGCGGCACATTCCCCATGCACGTGGCCACAGTAGGGGGCAAGGCAGTCCTGAGCACCCATTTGTCTCCAGGAGTTTCAGTCAACAAGCATTTGTTGAACGTCAGCTATGTGTGAAGTACTGGATGACCCTCCACGTGGAAGGACAGAAACATGAACTAAGTACTGATGCTAAAGACTTGTGCATCCTTACGGGGAACGTGACACACACAGCTGCAGGTGTGACACAGGCCAAGCATAGGCAAGGCACGAGAACAGGCAGTGAGGAACAGCATTTGTCTGTCTGGATAGGGCAGGCCTCCTGGAGGTCAGAGGAAGCCCGTCTGCTAAAGCTCAGCCTCCCAAGCCTCGGCAGAAGAGCAGGATCTGGGCTTGGAAAGAACGCAAAGAGGTAGGCAGAGAGGGGTGACTAGGGATCCCCGACATAGGAACTGAGGAGAAAAGGGGCATACATCGAAAAATAACGTGATGCATGCAGGCATGGCAGAGGATCAGCTTTGCCTTGAGGGCTAAAGCAGTAAGCGTTGAAAAGGGAGTAAGAGAAAGTCAAAGGAGAAGAGTTGTCAGGGCTGATCAAGAAGAACCGAGGGCACCTGGGTGAGCCAGGCCCTGCCTTGTCCAGAAGGGACCAGAAGTAGTCAGCGCTACTCCGAGTTCATAAGGCCAGGGAGGCCTGGCAAGGGAGCCAGAACCGCAGGTTACGCCGGCCAAAAGCACCGTCAGCAGCCTGCATCAGGAGAAGAGGTAGGAAGCAGATCTCTGCTTGAAGGCCTGAGCCTCCAGAGCCAACAGCCTCGCTGAAGGAGGTTCAGAGAGGAAACCTGCATCTGTGTTGAGCTTTTCCTGCCATTATTTCCTGAACAGCAGGACACACGTGACCATGTGGGAGGCCTATGCCACCTAGACATGATTTTAAGCACACAGGAGGAGGCAAGCAGGCTCTGTGCAAATCTGTCCTCTCCTCATACAGGAGACCTGAGCGTCCACAGGACACCGAGAACCAACCTCCTGAGCACACCACCATCACCTGTGCTTCATTCTAAAGCCCAGCCCGGCGCATGCATAGGTGACATGGGGGAGATGGGGTGAGCAGAGGGGCGGATCAGAGCGGGGACACCCTGAGACTCCAGAAGAGGGGACTTTGAGGACCCCGCTGCCCAGCCCTGAAGGTCAGGAGTCTGCTGGGCCTCTCCCGACCTTGACTCCCTCATGAAGTAGGAGGAAGAAGAGAGGCAGCTGGGAAGGTGTCCGGCCTGACACTACACACGCAGGATTTAGTGCGATGCCCCGAGAGGAAGTCGTAGCACGCTTTTTAGAACAGAAGCAAGCTGAAGTGCGGAGTAAGAAGCTCAACCTGTTGGCAGACACCTACTACACGAATCACACCCTGGTTAGCACAGAGCCTTCTGCCCTGAGGTAGTATCTTAGTCCTCAAAAAGCCTCTGACGTCACCAGCCACACAGCAAGTATCACTGACTGAAGACAAGAAGACAGGAAGTACGTTTCTTTCCTAGAAAATATACTGAAGTAATTGCCAAATGGCCCCAGATGGGAGTTTTGAAAGAGGGACGTAGAGTGGTGAAAGGTGTGACCACACTCGCACCCCGCCCAGCAGACACAAGGAACGATCCAAACACAGCAGCACTGTCAGAAGTGCGTTACAGCAAAGGACACACTGCTGTGACACCCCTTGCTTTGAGCACGATGATCCCATGGCTCTTGCCACTTTCTGGAGCAGTTCTCAAAGTCCTCTTCTGGGAGTGGCTTCGGTCCTGCCGTTGTCTTCGTTACTTTTGGCTGAGGTGAAACACCCCACAACCACAGTGAAAGGAGGAGAGGTTGTTCGGCTCAGTGTGCAGACGTTTTGGTCCATACTTGGCTGGCTCCAAGGCAAGGCGGCTTGGCAGAGCGGGAACAGTCATGGTAGGCAGCAGGCAGTGGGCA
>NDGN011400973.1:0-10052 GCA_002564285.1 Tympanoctomys barrerae | reverse complement strand
TAACCAGGGATTGAACTCAGGCCCTTGCACTTGCCAGGCAAGCGCTTATTCTACTGAGCTATCCCTCTAGCACTGAATTATCCATTGTTACCAATTCAGTGTCACTTTTGCTATTTGTGTTTTGGGGCTCTGTTTTTAATTTTTAAAAAAATCTTTATTTATGTATTTATTTGATGCAGTCTCACTATGCAGCCCAGCCTTACAGCGATCTCCTGTCTTTGCCTCCCTAGCACTGGGATTCTAAGTGTGCACCGCCACGCCCAGTTGTGGTGGCCAGTACAGTGGCACAGCGTGTGGTACTAGGGCTCAAATCTGGGTCCTTGCCTTTGCCAGGCAGGCACTTAGACTGCTGAGCTATCTCTCCAGCCTGGGGCTCTGTTTTTAGATGCATCTTTTTCTTATATGACTAACCCTTTTGTCATTATGAAAATGTTGCTATTATCTTTAGTAATACTTTTGATCTCAAGTCTATTTAACATTAAAATAATTCTCATGATGAGTCTTTGTATTAGACATCTTTCCCTATCCTTTTGTTTTGTATGTAGAATGTCCTTAACTTTAAAATATATTTCTTGCAGAGATACATATTCAGATTTTTTATATCCAACTTGACAATTTCTGCCTTTGACTAGATTGTTTAATGCATTCATAGTCAATGTTATTATTATATAACTGGATCTATGCTTGCCATTTTACTTTTTATTCTTTATATGTCTCACCTCTTCTATTATTTCATTCTTTTTGAATTAAGTGAGTACTGGCTAGTGAGCCATTTTAACCCCCCTGTGATCTTCACGTTATTTATTTTTCAGTTATTTCCTTAGTGACTGCCCTGGGGCTTCCCATATACATCTTAAATGACCAGAGTTGAATTTTATAAAATATAAATTCAGATTTATAAAAACAGTTCCAGTGAACTTTAGAAGCATTTTTTATACATCTCTACCCACCCTTCCTCTTGTGTGACATTGTTTTTGTATGTTACTGCAATATGTGACAACCCCCCAGTTAATTCTCTCTCTCTCTCTCTCTCTCTCTCTCTCTCTCTCTCTCTCTCTCTCTCTCTTATATATATATTTGGTGCAGGGTCTCACTACCCAGCTTGGACTCGTAGTGTTCTTCCTGTCTGCAACCTCTCCGTGCTGGGATTACAGGCATGTGCCACCACGCCCAGACTCATTCTCCAGCTCAATGTGCCCTGGTCCCTGTGCTTGCCAAAGCAGGTGCTTAGTCCTGCTGAGCACTGAACTATCTCGCCAGCCCTCCAAAATATTTCCTATAATTATTGCTTTACATAGTCTTACGGCTTTTACAAAGGCTCAGAAAAGAAAGGAGAGCTCGTCTATATTTGTAGACCTTGCTTTACTTACCTTTGTAGTTGCCATTTCTGGCTCATTCCATTTGTTCACGTGGATTCAGACTGCTATCTGGTGTTATTCCTTTGTCTGATACATCTTTGGTCACTTCTGCCATCCTCTTGCTGTCACCGTCAGATATGGCACACTTCCACATGTTAGGCCGGCAGCAGCACAAGTGTGTGCATATGATTTATGCAGTTGCTTTATATAACAAAGGGAAAAGAGAGTAAGTAAGCATTCATTTTAATTTTTTACAGTTATACAATTACTGATGTGCTTTGTTTTTTAAAGTGGATTTGGACTACTGTCTGGTGTTGGCTTCCGTCAGCCTAAAGAACTTTTATTGTATTTCCTGTAAGATGGGTTAGTGACAGCCTTTGAAGACAGTCGCCTACAAATTATTCCTGAATTCAGCAGAGCCATGCAGTGGGCCAAAGCACATCAACTCTATAGAACACCAACAGATGGAAGTAGAGAGTGTGTCAACAGCACCCTGGATGGGTACCTTTATGATGGCTGTGCTGGGCGTCGGTACTATAACTGGAGGCAATGTCAGTAGTGCTGGGCACGAGCTCACCAAGCAGTAGTGCTGGGCACGAGCTCACCAAGCAAGCCTGCTGGGGTGAAGTCCAGGGAAGTGTGCGGAAGAGAGGCTCTTGGCATGGCCAGTGGCTCCGAGCTGTCACAGTGGCTTCCTTTGTTCGAATGACCCACAAAGCAGAGAAGAGGAGGCCTGCAGCTCTGGCTGCTTCCCAAGACAAAGAAAGTATTCCCAATTATGCTGTGGTAGCTTAAAAAGAGGTCATATCTACTGTCTCAGTTATTTTGCAGTGACCCTGTAATCTAAACCAGCTCTTTGCTCTCAATTTAATTTGGAAAAACCATTAAAACACAACAGAACAAAAGCCCAATTAGGAAAGGCCACGTAATAGATAACTGCTGCTTTTCCAGAACGTGAACATCTTTGGATATACCTGCCTTGGGGGGGGCGCCTCGGGTCAGGTCAGACATTCGCTGGATACCCTGACATTCTTTGATGCCTCAGGAAACAAACCTGTGGCTTAGGCCTACTGCCTCTGTTTATAGAGAGGCGCAGCTAGCGCCCTGGGGGTTAGAGGAACCAGCCCAGGGCACAAAGCCAGCAAGTGAAAGGGTTGAGGGGGGCCTGTGTGTCCCAGAGCTGAGGCAGTTGAAAGGTGAACATGGTAAATTAGAGATGACAAAGCACCCTTAAACTCTTCCAGTTGGTGTAGGCTCATTTTCCCTAACCGGTGTCCCACCCTTTCCTGTGCTGCCTGCAGCCAGCTTGTGTCCGGTGGCCCCTCTGGCTTATGTGCAGAGGATGCTCTAACGAGAGCACCTTCAGTTTGGTGACACTTAGCTGTGGAACTTTTGCAGTGACAGCAGCTCTTTCTCATGGGCGGGTGCGAATACACCCAAGTGTTGAGGTTGCCTTCTCAGCACTGTCGTCGTGCGGGCCTGGCTTATGTTTATATCTACAGTTGTTTGGCAGGTCCTGATACAGCCACCACGTGCTGTCCTGGTTGTGTCACAGTAGAAATGTGTCAGGCTCCTGCTTACGAATGCTAACCTGGCTGTCATCTTCACTGTGTCGCTTATTCTGTCACAAACTGGTTGTATGACCTGGCACATCTTTTTGCCTTGCTGGACCTCTATTGCTCCATCTGGAAAGTGAGAGCATTGTCTCTTATACTTCTGAGTCCCAGGCCTGCATCGTAGTCAGCTCTCCACGTGCAGGGACACCAGACCTGACACCCACTACTTAAAGGAGGAGAGATGTTATTTAGCTCCTGGTGTCAAAGGTTTTCAGTCCAGTGCTGCCTGGCCTTGGGGCAGGAGTGGTGAGGCAGGAGGGTGTGGTGGACACAGTCCCTGGTGTCCAGGGGGCAGAACAGTGGAAAGCACCAGAGGACTGGGTGGGCGTGTGCGTGTGCAGTGCCCGAGGCCATGCCTCCACGACCCTCGAGGACACATCCCGGAGTGCAGGCTGCAAATCAACTGGGCACTTCTTAATCCATCAAGTTGCCATCTCACCACTAATAGTCACAGCTGAGACGTGATTATGAAGCCTCTCAGCAGGCACACAGTCTCGTGTGCTGGAGGACACTCGAGAACCGTGCATGCCTCTGTCACATGCTCAAGTGACAAGGAACTTACAGAGAACAGGTTATCTCGACTCACCCTTTAGAGGCTTGGCCCACGATTGGCTGGCCTTTTGTTTTTAGCCTTTGGTGAGCAGCATATCATGGGCAGAGTGGCGGGAAAGCAGCGCTGCTCCTCATGGTCAGCAAGAAAGCAGAGGAGGGGAAGAGGCCAGGGCCCCTCACGGGCCTTTGAGGGCACACCTCAGCGACCCGGAGACCCCCTTCAGGCCTATATCCCTGAGCCCCTAGCCTCTCAGGGGTGGCATGGGCTGGCTGTTAGACTTCAGCATATGCCCTGATGAACCTTCCAGATGCCAGGGACGGCACTGCCCACCGCACCCCTCACCCACCCATTCTCATCTGAGGCTTTGTTTTGTTGCTTTCTTCTGGTTGGCTCTCCTTAGTTTCTGAAGTCAAGTATTTTCGCTCAGCTTTGGCACCACTTCCCTTGCAGCACCAGTACCATGATCACATTTCCTGTCTTATCTTGTGCCCTACTATGTGACAGTTCCTTAAACTCCTACTATGTGCACTATTACGAGTACTTCACATGGAGCCCATCATGTAGCCATTGCCCAGTGCCTGTAAGGAGGTTACCACTGGTAGCTCCACTGCAAGATAAAGAAAACAGAGAGCAGGATGACAGTTTAGGCCTGACGCTAGTGCCTGTGCTGTGAGCCACTAAGCGGCTTCCCACGACTGTGGAGGGCCTGATGCGCTCAGTACCACTCACCTGAAGCAGGAGTCCTTGGCTGAAGGCCTTCTTCCCAAATTGTTCCAAAGTAGAATGACTACTTGATGGCCACAGTGTCCCATCTAGGTGGGTCATGTCTAGACATCTCCCCAAGCCTCATGAAGTCACGGAGGGCGGGCTTTTCAGGGGAGGCTGAATCCAGAGTTTGTGATTGATTCATGGTCCAATGCTGGGGTTAAGGGAGTGACTGCGAAAACCACCCTGTGGCAGGTAGCCTGCATACAATATGAGGGACGGAGACACTTGTTTTCACACCCTTGTTGCTTTGCTATATTTGCCCACCAGAAGTGTTTTCTGCCGTGACACCCTAACTTAGAGGTTATGGACTAAAACCTCTACAAGCTGTGACCTAAACATACCTTCCCTCCCTTCACTTTGGGAGGTGAGTATTTTATCTCAGTAACAAATGAGAAAAGTAGCGTTTTGGCCTCTTTTTTTTTGGTGGAACTGGGGATTGAACTCAGGCCCTTGAGCTTGCCAGGAAAGTGCTTATTCCACTAAGCACGTCCCAAAAGTAGCATTTTGGGATGCAATCATTAAAACTAACTTGAGATCATACAAGAAATTATCAGTAGGCTCTAAGTATACCTTCTGTGAAGGCAGGGGCTTGCACAAAAGGCAAATGCGGGGCTCTCCTGGGGGAGGTAAGAAAGGTAGGATTGCCCCTTCTCAGTGGGAGGATCTGTGAATTGAGACTAAAAATCTGAACTTTTGGCAATCCTGTCTTTTGTCACAATTATACCTGATTAAATTATACATAATCAAAGAACTTTGAAATCGCCTTAGAGATGATTTGTGTCTTAGAGCTCCTAGAGGCGTGCATTCACAGTGTCTCTCCTTTAGCCGCAAGCCTGGAGAGCTGTGTGAGCTGGTTCAGCCGCCCACCCTTGTGTGCTGTCCAAAATTGTAGGCTGGCTACAATTTTGAAGGTTAGGACCCACCAGAAAAGGTCTGGTCTTGCCTTGGTGTTTGGGAAGCGGCTCAGTAAGCAGAGCCCTGCTGAACCACCATCTCCCTACAGCTCGCGTATCTTGCTTACTAGCTAGAGGGGAGTTACTTCACGTTCTGGTGTGAACTTGGCAGATGCAAACTTGAGCCAAACTGAGCAAACTTTCTAGTTGCCAAGCAGGCTGTGTTGTTCTCTCCCTCTCAACCCTGGCCTTCCGTGGGCAGCTGCACCGAGGAGACCCTCACTGCCTGCGCTTGTCTGCTGTTCCCAGGGCAACTTGATGCTGCCCTTAGCGAAGGTAGAAAAATGGAGTCATTTGTTCAAGAAAAGCAAGCATGCAAAATCTAGAGCGGGCTCTATGTGTGGAAAACAAAATGACCAATGTTCCTCTTTCTATAGGTACGCAGCTAAAAAGTGAAACTATTTTTAGAGTGAGGCACCCTGAGATCTACCATTTCTTTCAAAATTCTACATCCAGTAATTTTTATGTAAGTGATTTCCTTGTGCCAAATGCAAATAGTGATAGTCCTTTTTTAGAGCTTCAAAGGAACTATTGTAATGGTGTTTGTTTGGTTTTATGGACTCATTTAGTTAGAGAAACATGCTTACAATAGCCAAACAGGATTTTATGGAATAATTAGTGATTAGAATGAAGGAAACAAAAATGTTCTTTTGAAACAGAGGGGTCCAAGTGCTTCGGATAAGCAGCTGCTGGCATCGCCATCCCTCCTCCGTGCGTCATATGCTCGGGGCTGGGGCCGCTGTTCCTGCAGGCCCAGGGACACACGTGCTCCCTGGTGGGAGCGCAGGTGAGAGTGGCCCCAGTGACTCGGATGAGAAGAACTTCGACCTCTGCAAGGTGCCCCCTCGACCAAGGCACCATGCTCTCTGTTTTCTGACTCAGAAGGTCCAATGCCGGCACACTAAGGACTGAGAAGGTTGAGGGTCATGAGACCAAGGCCCAGGAGTCCTGCTCCTCAGCTGATGAGTGAGCCAAGGAAAACAAGGGTGCTGCTAAGCTAATGGAACTGCACGGCGAAGCTAGATCTCACCATCGCATAAGTGTGTCCATAGGTCCTGTTTTATGACTGCTTCTAGCTTGGAGATCAGTTTCTCTCAGTTTCCTAGGAGCATCCTACCATCATCCATTCCTGTACCAGTAACTCCACTATAATACACGTGTGACTTTCAGTTTGGCCTTTGGGCACACAGGAGGCCCTGGTGACAGGAGACTCCTGGAGGGATACTTAGCTTCTCAAGTGGGGTTGATGCACTTGTGTTCTGCGTCATCCTCTCTCCTCCACAGTGGGATGGACTAGTGACTTGCTTCTTCGGAATAGAATTGGGTGGTGTAGTGGGACCACACCTGTGTGTTGCATTGTAGGAGACTGGCTTGTCTTGCCCTTGCTTTTGCAGTCCTTCCATTAATGAGCCATGCCGAGGGCTGCCGCCAGAGAAACCCATGTGGCATGAAACCGCAGCCTCCTCCTGAACGCCCAGGGAGGATGTACATCCTGCCGACAGTAGTGGGGTGAGGGCGGGTGGGGCGCCCTCTCAAGTGAGCTTTCTGGTGAGCCCCCAACCCTGGAAGGCAGCTCAGTCATGGCCCAGAAAGTCCGAGCATGGGCTCTCCTGGCCTCCTGCCCTCTGAGGTGCGAATCCCCCCATGACACCCCTGTTCTTGAGTCTGGCCAGCATCGCTTCTCTTCTTAGTGACCCCCAAGAAACAGGCTCAGGCTGGGGACAGCACAGAAAGGCCAAGAAGAAAGGGAGAAGATTACTTAAGACAGAGCTCTTGGTCTAAAGCATACAAAAGGACAAAAGCAGTAGTTTATTAAAGCTGTCATTCGACAAGGTAAATTTGATCAGCAAAATCTACATCAGGCAGCACAAAGTGAAGCTGAGAAGAAATTGAAGAAAGACAACAAGAAGAAAGATGGCAGGAGCTAAGCAAGCTCTTCAAACCTCAGAACAGAAGTAGAGGCAAAGATCTAGGGCACGCCTCTTCTTCAAGCAAGGGCAGTGTGCTAGAGGAGGTAGTGAGAGCTCGCTCATGAACTGACTGTGGAGAGAAATGTGGAAAATGAAGGGTTTAAACTGATGTAGAGGACACAGTGATATCTAGGATGAGAAAAAGCTGCAGTGGGTAGCTTGAAAAAGCCAGTGGAAAACTGGGATGAGAAAGAGCTTGTGAAGTAGAGAGAAGAAGCACAATGAGGCGGAAAAGAAAAAAATCCCCCAAATTCAAATAGTCTGCAAGCATTTCCTTGAAGCTATAAAAATACCAAGTATGGCTGCTTTGGGGTGCCCCCTGGAGGGTGTGATAACTGTGTGTATCATCATTAACTCCTCATGGATTTATGTTGAAAAAAATGAAAAGAAGAGAAAGAAGATGAAGTTCCCAAGAAGATCTCATTGACAGAGTTTTCTGCCCTAGGTCAAAATGTTCCCCAAATCACTCTGGAATCTTTTCTTGCATAAAAGACAAGAAAAGACTGATGAACCTGAGCAGACATGGAAGGAAGGAAAGCTGATGTCAAATCAGGGAGGCTCTTGCTGTTTGAATTCTGCCCTGAACTGGTCAGTGAGGAGGACGAGGAAGCCCATGAGATACGCTGCACTCAGGATGGGTGGGGGTGAGGTTGAAGACTCTGAGTGTAGATGACAGAGACTAAAGCCTGCATGCCACAGTGGCAGGGATGAGGCGGCACTGCAGTAGCCAGTCTCAAAAGATTCGGCCCACAGGCTCCAGGTAAAGATGAGAATGACTCAGCAAAGCTTCTGGAGGCTGGGCCGAAAATGGTGAACGAAGACATGGAGGAGATGGACAAGCGAATGTCCATCAGGGCTGTTCCCACCGATGGGAACCTTTTGGCCAGGAGAGATCAGGAGGAACTAGAAGAAGAATTAAGCACACTTAAGAGTGGCAGCAAAGAAGCCAAGGGAAGGCTTACGTCAGCCCAGCTTGGGTTCAAGTGGACTACCTACATGTTTCTACCTAGAACCCACAGGGTGTTCACCTCCTGCGCTGTGCTCAAGGGCTTGCTGACCCCGAAAAAGAAGTATTCTCCCTGCTTCTTCTCTTCTGATTTTGGCTATCTCTCATAGTATGTTCATAATAGTTCATGATAATTTGAAATATAAAGGTCATTGCAGAAAATGATTGTTGTCACTGTCCACTCAGGTAAGGAGTATAACTACTTTTCCAGCTTTTGGTTTTCATTGGCATTTTTCAATATCAATGACATAAAGTTACATTTAAGATATCCTTCATTTGATGCGGTTTTCAGTGGGCGATTTCCTTTGTATTCATCTGTTTAAAGAACGCCTAGAACGTGAGCACCATGCTGCATATAAGGAAGTGGCACACGCAGCTTCAGTGCTGTGCATCCTTGGGCAATCCTTGAGATGGAGCATGGATGTGCTGGGATCAGCTGTGGTGCCCTGTGTTTTACCTGGTATTTTTGCCAAAAATGTCATAAATAAAGACTATTATGCATGATTTTAAAAAGTTGCTCCTGGGCCGGGGAGATGGCTCAGTGGAATAAGTGCTTCCCTGGCAAGTGCAAGGGCCTGAGTTCAATCCCTGGTTCCAGAAAAAATAAAAAATAAAAATAAAAAGTTGCTCCTGGGTGTCTGACCCAAAGAATCTGTGACACATGAATGTTGGGAGCCACAAAGTTCTGGATCTGGAAGAAATATTTACATTTTAAAGTAATAGAATTGTTGAGTCAGATTCCAGGCTCTTTTCTGAGCCCTCAATTTTATGCTTTTCTGTGAACTGTGTTGTTTCTACATTGGCATGTAACATTTGCATGACTCATTGCAATTTGTAGTATGTTTCTGCCTAAAATGATCTCCATCCCTTTGACTTTGCTGAGTCCTCTTTTCCTACTACATCATGCTGAATTAGATGGAACTTCTACGAGCAAAAGAAGCCAAGCTTGCATTAGATAAAGGAAAAAAAGAAGTCTTATTAATTCATATATCTGCTAAGACCCAGTTGATGACCAAAAGTGTTCAAGTCCTGGGCCACGACTCACTTGCTACCTGGTGGCTGCTCGCCATACCTGTCTCCGCATTTTGCTTTCTCTTGTGCTACTTTGTTCCAAGGCCAACTTCCTTCCTCCCTTTTCTCTCGAGTGTGTGGTCAGCCCCTCATGGCCCTCTGATTGGCTCACTAGATAATGGTTTTCCTCACTTGGATTGGTCACTGCATGCAGAGCAAGATAGTCTGATTGGCCAGTTTCGACCACACGTCTGCCCTGGAGGCTCCAGGTTACCTGGTGGACAGCTCCAGAGGAGTAGTATGGAGCTGGAGAGGGGAAGGGTCTCTGAAAGGGAAAAATTCCAGGCAGCCAAAAAGTACTCAAAGTCCTCTAACTGAATTATTTATTCCTTAAAATGGTATAGTTACTGCTGCACAAAAAGTCACCTGTCGCTTAATGGCACAAAACAGCAAGAATCACTTATTTGTCTCTCATGGGCCTCGGGACTGAAGCGGTTCAGCTACACAATTCTCGTGTGGGTTGTTAAAGCATTTGAAGTCAGAGGGTGGCCTAGCTGGGGTCAGCTCGAAGGCATAATCAGGCAGTAATTGCTGCCTGGGCTGAGAGGACTCAGGCAGCAGGAATTCTGTGTGCTTCTCTCCTTATGAATGGTCTCTCTCCAGCCTCTCCAACACGGAAGTTACAGAATAGCCAGCCTTCCTCCTGCCTGGAGGAAGAGGTTTTTAATTTCTGGATTAGAAAAAATGAAAATTCGGGGCCAGAGAGATGGCTCAATAGAATAAGCACTTCCCTGGCAAGCACAAGGGCCTGAGTTCA
>NDGN011400963.1:0-15034 GCA_002564285.1 Tympanoctomys barrerae | reverse complement strand
TCCTACTAACCTGTTTTGAAACTGTCTCATTGATATTTGTTTCTCAATAAAATTAATAAAAAAGATCTTCACATATTTAATAGTTATTTATGGTTTACTAGTTAAATATGAAATTCATTGGACAGCAGTCAAGTGGATTTTATGAGCTTCTTTGTCAGTCTAGTTATATACAACTCTGCTTCTTCGAGATAATGCTAGTTGTTGGAGATGAGTGCCCACCTGCAATCTCTACCAATTACAATTCGTAATAACATAAAAGAGCAAATTCTAGCACTTATAGACATTTGATAAGTAAGCAGACATCCATTGGTGAGGAGATGAGTGCTTTCAATCAGCTTCAGGAGTTCAGCAAGTGTTTGACTTCCTGGTATTGTTTAATAATCCAATAATACCAGTATACAAGATTTGCACCGTTAGGGTTCAATCCCTGGTCCCACATGCTGTGCTGGCCCCTCCTCATGAGCATGCTGAGTCAGCAAACAAGTCTGTGCCTGGTGACGCATGCCTGTAATCTCAGTGCTGGAGAAGCTGAAAGCAGGAGGATCACTGTGAGTCTGAGCTGCATAGTGACACCCTATAATAAACACATAAAACAGAATCAAAAAAAAGAGATGCACACTGTATGGTCTGTATCTAGGTTTCCCTGCAAAGCCTCATGTGAATCGTGGGGCAGACTTCTAGAGTGGTTAAATCATGATCCACTGGGATTAGGGATGTAAGGACTGTTGGGATTATGAGTGTGAGTGCTACACACAGTTTGGGGCAGACAGCCTGGATGCAACAGAAGGGAGACAGATGTGCTCTCAGTAGCCACCACTGCTGCTGCTCCTCCCTTGTGCTCTTGCTGCTTTGCTGCTGCCATCAAGAGCTGCCCTCTGCCACGTGGCGCTCTGCCTTAGAGCCAGCTGAATATGGACCGAAACCTCCACAAACTGTGAGCTAAAGAAACCTTCCCTTCCTTAGTTTTGGATGTTGGATATTTTATCCCAGAAATGAGAAAAAAGTAACTAAGACATACACAATCCAGCAACATTCTATTATCCTTGTAGGTATGATCAGCCAAACAGAAATCGCCCAACTCAACAACAGCTGGGTCTTAGATGATTTAAAGAACTGGCTTCAGGAACTCACTACTAACGGTTTTGACTATACTTTAGTACTCATTTATTCAAAGATGGGATGCCCCTGTAAAATATTTTATCCAGTTTACATATCATATATTAGCATTAAATATGCAAATACATATATGTATACATGAATGACTGTACATTATCTGGCTTGAGGGTCAACAAACACTTTTTTTGGTAAATGTTCAGGCAATAAATATTTTAGACTTTTCAGGATGCGCTGTTTGCTGCACTTTCTCAATGGCAAACTCTGTATTGCTACAGTTCCAACATATTGTTAAGAGTACAAAGCCTTCCATAGATAATATGGAGGGAAATGTAAGGATTATTCAGGTACTTAATTTATGGATGATGAAATTTGAATTTCTAAAATGTCCTCATGTCATGAAATATTAATTTTCTTTTGGCTTTTTCAAACATTCAAAAATGTATGATTCTAGACAGGTTAAATAATTATATTGACAACTATTGGTATTATTCACAACAATGATGTTAAATTTTAATTATGTGCTATTTACATTCAGATGTATCCAGTTGTTAATGATGTTTTGCTATGGAAAGAAATCATTTATGAGAATGTCTTATTCCCCAATGAGTAGCCATATATCCTTTGCAGTTTCTCATTCAATATTAATTCATAGACTGACAATGTGGGCTCAGGCAGGTGCCTTCACACAGTTCTGTTTGGATTTAATTTGATCGATCTTTCCCTAATGAGAAGTGGAAGGTCCTGATTGAACAAACTGAGGAGTAGAAGTAGCACTTTTCTCTCTGGACTGAAGTTGATAGCCATAGTGTTACTTCTGTCCATGTGAAACCTCCTTGTCTCATGTAGTCACATGAGCCTTTCAAATGAGAAAAAAATATAAAAGAATTTTGTTCGCTAGGGAATTTAAGGTACATCAAGAAGATGATAGCTGAGATTTAAGTCCATAACCCTGTCTATTCACACTTTAAATTCCACTGAAATTTTTACTCTGCTTTCTAGAAGGTGATTTCTTATAACTACTGTGTATTCATAAAATTCAAAATCATACTTATTTATATAAATTGCTTTAACTCAGGACCTTGTACTTGCTAGGCAGGTGCCTGACTGTTCCAGGCAGGTGCTTATTCCCTCATCCCATATCTATATAAAATGAGCTAATATTTAATAAAGAAAACTCAAAAAAGCAGTTCTAGGCTTGTAATTATCGGCCATCCTAAAACAGGCAGTGGGTGATATTTGGTGCCCGGAGTGCAGGATGGGAAGCCTTCATCTGGGCTGCACTATCTGAAAGAATGTGCCTGAGATTTATAGCATCTGTTCTGTGCCCAGAATAGAAGAAAAGTGAAAAAACAATAATTAGAGAACACGCTTTCAATGGTTAACTCTATTTACAAGTGAGTTGCATACTACGTTATTTTCATCATTTTACAGAATTACAAAGAAGAGTTCAATGACATTATAAATACAAAGCAGAATCAACTTTAATTCTAAATGCTTTTCTCTTCTAAGTCATGGGTGTGGGGTTTTCCCTAGGAGTGAACAGTAGCCTTTTAAGATGGAAAGGGTCTGAGCTGCCCAATGCCAGGGGCACTATTCCCTTTGCCTTGGTCTGACCAGTTCCCTGGAGTACCCAGAGCAACGTGGCATTGTGCAAAGAGCCTGATCTATATTGTTGTTATTTGTATTATTGTTTATCCTAGTAGGCTCTAGGATGCTTTGAGGAACCATTAAAGGACTTGAAGCCCCAGATCAGTGTAAGCAAATTTTAAATCTGAGGCTGATTTTCAGGAAAAACTCAGTTCCAGAGGAATCATTGATAGAGGAGCTACTCTAATAAAGGCAAAACTAGAAATAAAAGGTCAATACTTATCGGAAGTAGTAAAAGTGAATTCTAAGTGTTATTAATTGGTGTTTGTGTTTTATATACAAGAGTATAAAATATATATACAAAATACAGAGCTTTTTCTTCTATGAGGTTTGATGTTAAAATAAATAAATGTTAATTATATAATTTATACTCATTGCTTTACTTCTTGGAAGTTTTGGAACAAAGCAGTTCAGATGCTTATTGGGAGAACAGCACAGTAATTGTATAATCTCATAAAAATTTACATAATCCTGACTAAAGCACCATCTATAAGTACTGCACTTCTTATATGAAACAATGTATGTACTAGAATATAAATCATATTTTATATAAAAATAAATTATTAAAAACAACTTATTCACCATCAATATATGTATAGTTAATGAATGTATACCCATATAATAAACAAGTCTATAGTTTTAAAAAGATGACACATTCTATATAATTTTTATTGAAAGATCTCCAACACACAGTTTTATTTTAAGAAATAGTTAAATATCAGTAAGTACCATTCATACACATTATTTTTCTATCAACATCACTCTAAATTTCTGCTCATATATGTGCTTTTCCATGTTTTAAGAATCATGCATGTGCAGATTCATATCACTTTAGGAAGAGGAATACCGGGAAGAAAAACAAAGTAGAACAAAATAAAAAGATGTAAATAAAGATATATAAAGAAGTCAAAAATAGCTAATTGATTCTGTTTTTTGAATTTTTTTAATCTCATGTATTTGGTACATGTCTTGCTATATAACTCGAAGTAGTAGTGATCCTCCTGTCTCAGCCTCCCCAGCATTGGGACTACAGGGATACTCCTCCATGACATTTCAGTGGCTGGCAACATGCGCCCGGGGTACCAGGGCTGGCACAGCATGTGGTACTGGGATTGAACATGGGTCCCTGTGCTTGCCAGGCATGTACTTAGACTGCTGAGCTATCTCCCTAGCCCTGGTTCTGTTTTTATAAACACTCATGTAGGAAGTCCACACAGTCAACGTTCCTCCATTAAGTGGTTGCCTTTCTTAGAGCTAACGAGTGTTCAATGACTACTTCAGTGTATTGGTGTTGGTGACAATGCTTGCATCACTTCTCTTTCATATTTCAAGGGCTTAGAGGATGTCTCCCCACAGCTTCTGCTAAACTTCATTTTGCACAGCGCAGCTCACAGCTTCCAGTGAGAATGGTGATGTCCAGTAATTCCCATCCATCAAATGCAGCATGCCTTGTTCTAAGAACTCTGCAGCAACTCTGTCACAGGAGAATGACACAGATGAGGAAACTGAGTCATTCAACTGTTAAGACTCAAGATCATCTACCTACTGGCACAACTCCTGGGTTTAATCCAGGCACTCTGGAGTCGCCATGCTTTATTTCAAGCTTTTTCATCACTGAGTGAGAACCTGACCTCAGTCACATCGCTAAAGACTCTTCTGTTCATTATCACCTCCAGTTTTCTCTCTTGGTCCTACCAAGTGAGAAATACAAGCTCCTTGGGCAGACACACTGGGTTGCCCGTAACCTATGGCCTCGCATTGCCTATTCTGACAGCCTCGTCTCTCTCCACTCCTCTGGCTTCTCATGATGTTGAACAGAATTTCCCCAAGTGTCCCTGCTGACTCCTGACTCCTTGAATTAACTTGGCTTCCCTGTGTGGTGTTTTATTTTCTTTTACTTCGCTGTGCTTTGCCAGCGCTGACTGATCTGACTAATGAACCTCAAATCAGAGCTTATACTGCTAATGTCAGTCACCATCTAGTGTTTTATTTCACTGTTTTGGATTTTTTAAAAAAGGAAAAAGAACTTACAACCTCTAGGCTCTGATGGCAAAATTTTTAGAGCTTTCCATGACAACATACAGTTGACTGCAGCATGCATGTCATAGATTTGTCACCACTGCTTTAGATACTGTGTTTTTTCTTTCTTTCCTGCATTCCTGTCCCACCGCTAGCTTGTATCACTAGTTCCCGTGTGTTCTTGCATCAAGGGCTTTGTTCAACTGTTAATTGTTGGGGTTGCCTTTTTTGCTTTTTCTTCTTGTACAAGGGGAAGTTCATAGTAGAAGTTCAGTAAAATATTATAAATGAATAACTGAATGTTGATGCTCTGCTGCAGGCCTAATTTTCCAAGAAAGGTCACAATGAAATACAAGGGTGCCATTCCTAAGTGGGTGTAAATGATGGAAATAGGAGATGGGAAGTTTTCTAACTAGTAGAAAACACTTTCTGGAACTTTGGTTCATCACCCAATAATCATTAATACTATCTTTCCACAATTTTCTACTTTTTTCCCTAAAACATTTTTGAAAATATTTTAGACAATATTAGAAATCCTAACTAACCATATAGAGATCTGTTTTGTTCTCTAGAAACTCGCCAGTGGAACAGATCAATGTCTGATTTTTTTTTTTTCCGGTACTGGAGATTGAACTCAGGACCCTGCACTTACCAGGCAAGCACTTATTCTACTGAGCTATCTCCCCGGCCAATGTCTGATTATTTTGAACTTAATCTTTACTCTTAAATGACAGCCACTATTAAATGTATGTACATGGCATGATGGTGGATGTAACTTTCCATGTTACTCAGCTTCTGTCCTACTTTGCTTTTTAGTCTTTTGATTCAGAGTCATTATCACCTGCTACTTGTTGTTACTAATATTTAGGTAAAAGAAAGTATTCGGTTCTGTATATGATATTTACTTATATGTATCTCACCTAAGTTTATTACTCATAGAAGCTTATTTTTATTAAAACTCTATGCTGAATTATCACACCAAGGGAAACAGAGGCACACAGATTTACAGATTCTTGCAAATTCAAGTGACAAGCACAACTAGGATTCAAACTAAGGCAGTTACACATAAAAGATGCTTGTGAGAAAACGGAAACTACTCAGATACTCATAGTAATATCTTAAAGGGTTAAAATAATCACACAACAGCCACAGTAGGATTTCATGACCATTAAGAGACCATTAAGAGTCTGTGATTTCCCCCTTAGCGCTTTCTCTTAATGGCTATGTGACATTCTCCTGTTTATTACATTTCTCTTAAAATGCTATCCAATGGCTAAATCTTTTTCTTTAGGACATAAGTACCTTACAATAAATCAGATATAAGGGGCTGTTTTATGACTTGAGTTGGCATGCTGTTGAAGAACACCTACAAACACATCTGCTAATCTCAGTCTGTCTCACAAGTTCGCTGTGACAGCTGCCATTCTCATTGTTTCTGTGCTGGAGACTCTGCCACTCTGCTGGCTTTCTGAGGGTATCTCATCATCCTTGTTGCTGGGCTGGAGTGCAGGTTCACACCAAGAAAGCTTCTGTCACGGGGTCCCAGTGTCACCCATACCCTGACCCCCACATCGCTTGCTTGTGTGTTTACAGCTATCTTTTTTGTGTCCAAATTCATGACTGTTAGACACCACAGATAGAGAATATCATGAGTAGAAGTTTTAGGATCCTCAAAGCTGAAGCCCCTTGATGAGTGGAAAATATTTTCTTTCTTCTGTGCTTCACTTAGCTAAATTGGTATCAAAGCTTAGAATCTTTTCAACTCAATTCTCATATACAGTTGAGTTAATTAACTCTCAGAGCATCTTTCCTGAAGCTGTTTGTTCTAAGTTTAATGGAGTTATCAGTGAGCATATCTAGGTAACATATTTTGCTAGGAGTCTCTAATTCTCTTCTCATATTTGTTTCTGATGAATTCTATCTTGCTAAGTCCAAGCCAGCATCAGGATCCTGGCTGTACATACATGTTGGGTTGAACTGGATCCTACTTAACTGCAAAGTGTTTATGGAAAACTCCCAGAAGTGGATAGCACAGTCCTTCCACCCTAGATGTTTGATAACAATTAGCACTGTGTGTGTGTGTGTGTGTGTGTGTGTGTGTGTGTGTATTTAGGAAGGTGGAAAGAAGCAATGATAAAACCTCAGGTATGGTTACAAGGGCCATCACAAATAAGAACACATTAGACTACACTCACACTAAAGCAGCTTCTGTATTTTAGCATTCCTAACTGTGTTCATTCAACCTCGAACCAGCTGGTTGTGTGTTGAGCTCCTGACCACTTAATAGAGAAACTGTCCATGCATCAGGAGTATGAGAAGAGAAAAGATAATTGAAGGCGGATACCCATTACACACAATTTAGGGGGACCTGGGCCTTTGGCTTCCTGTAGGAAGCTTGACAGATGATGTGGTTGTAGGGAAGCTTGTTCTCCCCACAGAAAGAGCAGATGAGCCCCACTCTGTTGTCCCTTGGACACTAGGCCAGGTGCATTTGCTAGTCCCCCATAAGGGGTCTGGCTGAAGCAGGAACACACAGCGTCTCATTTCACTTCAGAGTAAGAGCTGCAATGTAATTTATTTAGGATGGGCCAAGATTCTTAATTGGACAGGTGTGTGCAAAAGCTCTGGCTGTGAGCACAGCGTGTCCTCCCGTGGAACTTTTCTGTCAGCATCTTTTCAACACTTCCTGTCAGGCTCACCGTAACTCTGTCAGGTCAGGTTCCAGCAGGTGGTGGGGCTAGCAAAGAATGAGAGGAACATGAAGTTGTGAAAAATCAAACAGCAACCCACAGAAGTGATCTTTCCTTCTGTTTTTCAAGTTCCCAAGGGTTGGGGGCAGAAATTCTCCCCCCTTATTTCTGTAGGACCTGCTGTGCTAATTCACCACCTGTTAATATTGGTTGGTTAACTTTTTCTCTGATAATATTTCTGCCAATCTCTTGAATATTAGTAGAGGTTGGATTTAGAAAAGGGAAGGAGAGGGAAAGAAATAGAGTGAAAGATTTTAACCATTGAAGAGAATACTGCTGAAGGATTGAAATGAAATGAGAGTAATATTTTTTTGGTGATTAAAAACTCAAACCAGAAAGGTAAAGAAGGGAAAGGAAACCAAATTATGTTCAAGAAACATCACATGTGAGGGTTTATAATAGGTTTTTGTAAACATCAATAATCTTCTTACTCTCACTTCACAACTCCTCCATTAATATAGTGTTGAATACCATCCTTTTATGACTTTTCTTATTCCCTATTGCTTTCAAATATCTAATTTTCCCTAATGTAAGAATGAATTAAGATTAGAGGATATTTTGTATAATTCTGCAGTGGCTTTCTACTGGTCTATTGAAAGGAACAATTAGTTAATGCTTAAATTTTTCTTCTGTTTTTAAAAATATTTTGGACCAATTTTGCATGTTTATATCTGATAATATGAACAACTAATGGAAGACAACAGGGGGCACATCTGGAGGTAGCTGCTAGATCCACTTTGGCAGGACACAGGGAGAAGAAAATGAGCACAGAAGCTAGACCCAAGCCAGGCCTGGCCGGTCAAGTTCAAGTTCCATAGAATTAGACCTGGTGACCTGAGGCATACTGCTAGGCCCAGAGGGTCCTAGGCTGAGGCCCAGACCTATGGGATGACCCTTAGGGCATGGAGGTGACAGGAGATAACTTGGGTGAACTAGTCTACCTGGAAGACTCCAGGTACATGAAGAGGTGGTGCTCAGACAGCACTCAGAAGAACTAATTTAAATACATATTTCTAATTTATAATCTGCTTTGTTATATAGCTATAATGTTTGCTCCTATGGTCTAAACTACAAACCCATTAGTTAAAAATTTCTGTCAGGTTCTAAATTTCACTAGCTGTTATTAGTATTGCTAATTGTACTACTGTAAATAGAATACTATATCTTCCTTAACCACATATTCTCCCTTGGTAATAATATCATAAGGGGCTTGGGTAATAACTTCACCAAAGCCCTATTCTGAAGGATGAAGGACAGTGACAAATGAAAACCAGTATCTCACTCTTAATCAATAGAGAAGACCAAATCTTGGGGCATAACAAGAATCTCTGACACAGGAGAGATACGTAAAGAACAGATCCTTTACAAAGAGGTTCTGATTGTAGTGATACAGCTATCTAGTGTCAAACTTTTATAAAAAGTATCACAGAAATCAAAATAAAGAGTTGTCTCTGAAATAGAAAATGACAAAAAGAAGGAAGAAAATGCAATCTCAGGCTCCGAGCCCACTCAGACATCCAGGAGACATCAGCATAGAAGAAATTGGAAGCCACACATCTGAATTCTCTGAAATGATAGCAACTGAAGTAAAGAAACAACTGAAGAAGGTTGTGGAGGAAATCAGATCAGAAATGACCACCCAGATAAGAAAGCAACTGATAATTATAGTCAAAGAATTAGTAATTATTTCTAAAGAAGACACCAATAAAAGGAAAGAAAGTAAAGAATAGAAAAGTAATGGAAACTTTGAGTGAGCAATATATGAAAGAAATACCATGCATAAGGCAGATTCAAAGAGAAATACAGGAAATTTAAAACCCCACTAAAAGTTGGCAAAACCGTTTGAATGAAAGTGAAGCTAGACTTTCAGAAGACATCATTGCAATTAGTGACCAGGAAGGGAAAAAATCTTTTAAAAATAAGAAAGACCCAGGAAATAATAATTCAGCAGATGCAAGATGATAAAAGATGAATGAAACAGGACTAATAGGCATCAATGAAGAAAAAAAGCCAAAATGAAATACAAAGTATATGGGCAGAAGTAGTAGCAGAAAACTTCACAAATATGGGAAAACATCTGACATTCAAGTAACTGGGGCATATAGGACTCCAAATAATATCAACCCAATTAAAACTATACCCAGATATATAATAATCAAGATCCCAGAAATTCAGCACAAAACAATGTACTGAAAGCTGCTAGAGAAACCAAACATCACATTTAAAGGAAAACCCATCAGAATAACAGCAGAGTTCTCTTCACATGCCATTAAGTTAAGAAGAGGATGGAGCAAGCTCAGGGTCGTGAGTTCAATCCCTGGTACCACACACACACACACACACACACACACACACACAAGAGGATGATGCAAAGCATTTCAAGTCCTACAAGAAAACAAATTCCAACTCGTACTGATATATCCTGCAAAACTCTTTCAAGTTTAATGGAGAAGTAATTATTTCCATGACAAAGAACTAAAGAAATTCATGACAACCAAGCCAACCCTCCAATGAATACTAAAAGACATTGTAGAAAGGGATCAACGTGACCACAATTCCAAGAATCACAACAGAAAAAGCCCAACAAACAGGGAAAATAGTTAAACACAGAAGAAAAGTAGGCAACCAACAGCAGGAAAATAACATGACAAATATAAGCCAATATGTATCAATTTCAACCACCAATGTAAATGGACTCAATTCACCAATTAAAAGAAATACACTGGCAGAGTGTATTAAGAAACAAAGTCCAACAGTGTGCTGTATACAAGAAACACATTTAACCCATAAAAAAATTCACAGGCTGAAAGTCAAGGGATTGAAAAACAATACTACATGCTCCAGGACCTCAGAAAAAAAGCAGAGGTAGCTTTTCATTTCACACATAATCTGAACTTCAAGTCAAGAATGATCAAATGAGATAAATCACTATATACTGGTTAGCGGAAAAATTCAAGATGAAGAGATAACAGTCATAAATGTGTATACACCAAATATGGGACCACTCAACTATATAATATAAATTTTAAAGAACAAGAAAACTTTAATAAGCAATATTACAATCTTGACAGGGGACCTTAACATTTCAGAAAATGGACATATATTCATTGCTCCTTGATAGGAAAAGACCAACATTGTGAAAATGGCCACACCCCCAAAATTATTATAGAGATTTAATGCAATCCCTATCAAAATACCATCAACATACCTCAAGCATCCAGAGAAAATATTTCTAAAATTTATTTGGAACTAGAAAGACCTAGAATAACAAAGGCAATCATGAACAACAAAAGAAAGGCAGGAGGCATTAGAAACCCTGACATGAAATTATACTACAAAGCTACTGTGATAAAATCAGCATGGTACTGGCAAAATCCCCAAAAAAACAAAAACAAAACAAAACAACAACAACAAAAAAAAACAGACCCAAGGATCAATGGAACAGATTAGACAATTAAGATATAGCTACAAATACACTCATCCATCTTATCTTTGATTATCTTTCAACATGTTTGCTGGGAGAAAGATAGGCTCTTTAACAAATGGTGCTGGAAAAACTGGCTCTCCACATGCTGAAAACTAAAACTAAATCCAGATCTATTGCTCTGTAGTAAACTAAAGTCAAAATGGATTAAAGCAGAAATAACAAATCTAATAAATCTACCAAAGAAAAAGTAGGTAGAAATCTTGAAGACAGAGGGCTAGGCAGACAGTTCATGAACAAAATCAAACTGTAGGGCACTTACTTCAAGGATTCAAAAACTGGGATTTCATCTTATTGAGAGGTTTCTGCATGTCAGAAGAAATGACAAACAGAGTGAAAAGACAAACCCAGAGATTGGGAAAAATTCTTAACCAACAGTCACTCAGAAGAAGGTCTTCTATCTAAAATATATAAAGAACTGAAAAAATCAAGCCTTTAAAATTTAAAGACCCAATCCAAAATGGGCTTTTGAGATGAATACACACTTCTCAGATGGAGAAATGCAAGCAGCAAATAAGTACATGAAAAAATGTTCCACAGCACTGACCATTTGAGAAATGCAAATTAAAACAACATTGAGATACCATCTCACCCCAGATAGAATTGCTATCATAAAGAAATCAACTAACAACAAATGCTGGAGAGGCTGTGAGGTAAAGGAACCCTTCTCCACTGTCAGGATTGTAGACCGGTATAACCACTATGGAAATCCGTTTTGAGACTCCTCAAAAACCTAGGACGGGAAATACAATTCAATCCAGTCATTCCCTTTCTGGACATTTTTCCAAAAGAACCGAAAGCATCATACCATAGTGATGCATGTGTAGCCATGTTGGTAGCAGTACAATTTGGAAACAAGCAAAGTACCCATCACCCAAGGAATGGATGAAAAAGATGTGGTGTCTGTATACCATGAAGTATTACTCAGCTGTAAAGAAATACAAAATGTATGCCTTTAAAAGGAAGGTGGATGCAACTAGGAACCATACTCATAAGTGAAATAAATCAGACCTACATGAATAAATAATGTATTGTCTCCTTAATGTAAGAATTTGAAAGAATAGATAAAACTTGAATGGTATAATAGATATAGTAAAATACAAAGGCACTGAACTTCAGGATTAAATAATGAACATGAGAGAAAGGAGAAAAGATAGGGAAAAAGGAAGGGAGAAAATCTGAGTATATATACAGATGGCTGAGATGATTGTATTAATCATTTCCATCTGGTTTTTTTTAATAGTAGTTAATATTTAGAATTTTTACGTTGACTACCTGTATGCCGATATCTGTGATCTAAGCAATTACGAGTACAGCGATGTGTAATACAAAAACCATGGTTGATTACCTCTCATCTTGGTCTTCTAAATGTGTACCATTTCTAATGCCTTATGAAGTATTATTATACTCTATTTAAAATAAATTTTAAAAAAGAAGTTAAAAAGATAAGAAAAAATTAAGGTTTCTTGAAAGCAAGCAATAATATTCAATTATTTGTTCAATCTTGCATAACTACATCTGTCAATCTGAGCAACAGATTAGATGATAAAATAGATAATATAACAACCATTGTTAATCAGCTATTCTTGTTTTGAAAATCTGTAACATATGTATTGTTATGTTACCCTGTTTCTGTCTTTGTTTCTACTATGATTTTTTTTTACTCTTAAAAAATAGACAACAATACGCAGTGTAGCAACCATTGTTGAATTCCTATCTTTTTATTTAGTGAAATTCTGCGTGGGTTGTAATTTTTCATGCTATTTTTGTTCCCTTAATAAAATGCTAGTTTTTCAGTGATAATACACGGGCAATAAGACCTATAAGAAATACCAATGGAGCAGGGTCTAGCTAACCGCAGAATGTTAATGTCAGTGCTCTTTTCAAAGGTGCTCATGGTTATTCAGGCTGGGAACAAAGCCAAATTGAAACTGCATCACCTTTTCTCTAAAAAATTAAGTAGGTGCTATTTATCCTTCATTAGAAATAATGTCTCCAACACCGTATCTTAGATGTGAAGATTAGTCATATGGTTCTCAGGTAATTACTACAAGCAGATGCTTTCAAGCTTGACACACCCCTAAGAACCACATGAACTCCCACCCAGCCAGCCAAGACCACTGGGTGGCCCAGATCCCAGATGCTACTTCATGCCTCTGCCATGCTGTCTCATCCCATGTGTCCTGTATGTGACAGCTGCTTCAGGACTAATGAGGTACTCTGGGCCTAGACAAAAGCCTCCATCTTCCAGCTTCCTGCTGAATCTTCCAGCTGCAGAATGGCATGGATCACCTCCCTTTGAACTTGTCCACTGACAGCAGAAGATAGATACAACTGGGCCGCCTCCTGTGGAGCCTATGCAAAACGTAAGCTCACCAATGAGCTGTGGCTTTGGACTTTGCCTCTGACAAGCCTCAAGTTGGGCCTCATCTGATATCTATGAACAGCATAGTCTACAAGATCTCCCAATGTAGTATATTAAAAGGTTGCTCCCAAAGGAGTTTGTTTTATAAAGTTTAATTTCATTTTAGAGGTAGAATTAGGTGTCATCTCCTCACCTCTGGGTTTCCTTTTGAGGCAACTGAAATTTAAAAAAAGAAAAAGTAGAGCTATACCAATAATTCTGGAAAAAGTCTTAATTTTACATGAAAGTGAGAAAGTCGCAGGGAGAATCTAAAGGAGATGATGTAGAAAAGCAAGTGATTAGAAGAAATAAGGAATCAAGTTTTAGCATTTAACCTGGTAAGGTCACAAAGGAAACTAAATAGTTGTACAAAATCGGTGATGCTATTAATAGTTACTGTGATCTCTGCGATTTGACTGTTCATTCTTCTCATACACTTACACGTGCAATTTCATGTAATCCTCAACAATTCTGTACAACACCCTTTTATCTCCATTTTAGGGCTGATGCTAAAGGCTAGAAGGAGTTAGTATTACAGAAAAAAACATATCTTCTCTCCACACTGAGAACCTTTCCCTTATTTCCTGTTTTATCCTTTTCTAATAATATATTCCTTAAAATTATGGCTTTCAAACCGAGACCCAGGAACTTTCCAGAATGCGCTGAGAGGTGGAGCAACAGTGAGTGCTCGACCTGCACGCGTCTACCTCTCATTCCTGCCTACCCAGCCGCGGCCTAGCTAGCTCACCTGTGAGTTCCTGCCCTCGCGCTTCCTCTCTGGCCCAAGTTGGCACCGCTGTGAAAGCCAGGAAGCCCGATGGAGCCACGTTCATCAGGCCGTTCACTCTGCGTGGGCAGCCTGTAGAAAATGGTGAAGGAAACAACTTATTAGGATGTTTTGGGGGGTCAAACCCAGTGCTACCCAAGAAGAACGAAAAACGGCTTATAGGAAACTCACCTTGAAATACCATCCTGATAAGAATCCAAATGAAGGCGAAAAGTTTAAACAGATTTCTCAAGCTTGTAAAGTTCTCTCTGATGCCAAGAAAAGGGAATTGTATGACAAAGGAGGAGAACAGGCAATTAAAGAGGGTGGAGCAGGCAACAGTTTTGGCTTTTTGGAGGAGGAGGAAGGATGCAGAGAGAAAGGAGAGGTAAAAATGTGGTG
The DNA here is from genome assembly GCA_002564285.1 of Tympanoctomys barrerae. Taxonomy (NCBI): domain Eukaryota; kingdom Metazoa; phylum Chordata; class Mammalia; order Rodentia; family Octodontidae; genus Tympanoctomys; species Tympanoctomys barrerae. Next base: position 446 of record NDGN011400963.1, on the reverse strand, counting down.
CATCACCTCTTAATTACTTTACAAGATGTATATAACGATGCCACAAAGAAATTGTCTCTGCAAAAGAATGTGATTTGTGACAAATGTGAAAGTCAACGTGGTAAGAAAGGAGCTGTGGAGTGGTGTCCCAACTGCCGAGGTACTGGAATGCAAATAAGAATTCACCAGCTAGGACCTGGAGTGGTTCAGCAAATTCAGTCTGTGTACATGGAGTGCCAGGACCATGGAGAACGCATCAGCCCTCAAGACAGATGTAAGAGCTGCAACAGAAGGAAGATAGAGAAAAGAAGATTTTTTTTTTGACTGTTGCCATCACTTGGTAAAATGTAATGAAATACCTTTTTCCTATAAATTTATCCTTCCTTTTTTTCCCAGTGAGTTTGTGTTGCCTGTATAATCAGAACTTCCCTTTCAAATAATATAAAAACAGCTCCATCAACATAAAA
>NDGN011400960.1:0-23549 GCA_002564285.1 Tympanoctomys barrerae | reverse complement strand
AAATAAATTTGGTTGTTATAGGGTCTCACTATGCTGCTTTCAGCCTCCCCAGCACTGGGACTATAGGCATGCGCCACTACACCCAGACTCTAGCCGGCTCAGCCCACCACAGGAGTGGGGCTAGCGTGGCATGTGGTGCAGAGATCAAATCCCCGTCCCTGTGCTTTTCTAAGCATGCCCAAGCAAGCTCTTTAGTCTGCTTAGCTATCTTGCTAGCCCCCTGAGGAGCTATGCTTAACTGAGAATATATTCAAATAAAAGATATGACTTTTGACATTTTAGTATTTGGAATATAATATTGAGTCAAACAGGAAACAAATAAACATAAAATTATACATTGTGATAAATGGTAGCAACAAAATGAACATCTCACAGTCAGAGAAGGGCCCTATTAGAATGGTGGGAACTGATCACCTTGTAATTCCACAGAGAAACAACTGAAGGGTTTTAAACTGGGGAAAGATAAAGTTGTATCCATAATTTTATTTTATTTTTTTTAATTTTTTAATGAGAGTACAAATTAGAACCAAAACAGAAAAAAAAATAACAAATGATACAGAATTTCACTTAACGAAGTAATATGAATCTCACAATATTTGCTGTAACACATAGTATTGTATTCCAAGCAGTTATCTATATTACCAGATAGATGTGTGTAAAATTGGAAGAAGAAAAACAGAAAGAAATGTAAAAGAAACAAAGAGGAAAAGTACAATAAATTGAAAAAAAAAGAGAGAAAATGAACTGTTACCTGCTCCTTTCCATAGACCAGCAGAAATGCACAGGAGCCATCCAAGCCATCCTGCTTACATACATAGAAAACTGTATTTCCCCCACTCCCCCTTCTGTCCTTCTCCTAGCTCAGTGACTTTTTCCTTTGGAATAAGTTCATTCCCTTTTCCCAGGATCTATTGTATGATTTTAAAAAGGTGTTCAGGTTTCTCTCTAGGAAAATAAAGGAAAAGCAAGCATGCCCTGAAGAAAGCAGGAAAGAGCCTGCTATAGCTATCGGGACACAAAGCCTTCAGGCCTTCAGTAAGAAGAGCACTGGCAATAGCTAGAGACGAGTGTGTGATCTTGAGACGTCGTTGTGAAACAGGAAATGCAGAATCAGGTGGTGACATTGGGGCATAGAAAGAGGCAGCACAAAGTCATTCCAAGAAAAGTGGACTTGGAAGGGAGCCTTGGAGATTAAATGCCAGATCTCTCTTTATCAAAAAATCTCAGCCAAGGATTTAATGAGGAGGATCTTAGCAATAAGTGCACTACGTCTTCTTATTATTGTCCACAAAGTAAAGTATCTGTGTGCACATTTTAAAGAGGTCTTCAGACTGTATAAGTCCTTGACCCCTTGAAGCCTATATCCAGCATCTCCCAGCCTTAAGTGTTGACCGCCAGGCAGATAAGGACTCCATGTATAAAGAAGAAAAAATGCAATAGGAAGGTGAGATGCCATGGGGTAAATCGAACTTGCAGCAGCTCACAGGCACCGAGGTCATCAGACCAGATCCCAAGTGGCTTCTAGAGTTCCCCAAACGGCAAATTCAATTTCAGAGAAGCAAGAAATCTGTCACTGACAATGTTTAGCTTCCATATTAGAGGTTCTTGATATTTCTAAGTTATCCTTTATAGAAACCTATAGATTTGTCCTCTCAAAAACATGCTTACACTAATCAAAAGGCCTGTTTATTCTCTAAATGGAGCTACCACGCCACAGAGAGGCAAGGAAGGACGGGGATAACACGCACAGACATGACACTTTTTTATGTGTGAATTTTGTCATGTTTGTTAAAAATCAGTCATGTTGCTTCATTATCCTAATTCATTGCTACAATGAAAATACATTTGGGGACACTTAAGACAACATGATTTCTTTGCTTAAGCTTTCTGGAAATGTTTATTTTCAAAGCATAATCCCCATCCTTGCATGTTTCCAAGCAAGGGTATTTTAAAGGACCAAATGTATTCCTAGCCTCGATCACATGTGCCTTTCTTAAGTGCATTACCCGATCTGATCGCTGGAGAAATTCATGAATACTAAATACTGCTCTGCAGAACATCTCTTGCTGGTCCCTGCCTCTGGTGCCACTCAGATTCTTTTGTTTATTCACCAAGTCCTATTTCAAGGCCTCTGACTTTTCTACCTAATTACATGACCAACTTAGGAAGAGGAAGACTCACAGGTGCTCCGCCCCTCACTCTGCTGGTAGACAAATCAAGAGGTTGTTGGTCAAATCATAGAACCCCTGATACAGATTCCGTAGGACCTAAATTCAGTTTCTTGTGACAATGGCAGTTTCTGTAAAATTTGGCTTCGCAGAAATTAAAGGAATTCCGTACAACAGAGAGGCCTCAAGGAGTTTGCAATCAGCTCCTGGGGCCCAGATTCTCTCTTGCCAGGACATGTCTTCGTCATCTATCACCTCCGTCACAGGGCGCTCCCTGAGGACAAGTGTATCTGTGAACCTACCTTTGTGCGCATGCACCTTGCTCATAATAATATGAAACGAACCCTGAGGAACTGAACGGTGGTAAACTTGGCTGGACTAATTGGCCTCCCACGTTGCTAAATCTGTGCAATATTTTTTTTTTTCAGTTTGGTTTGTCTTCCAGCTATGATGAGTACCTGCTACCCCACAAATATTTTATCAGGCACATTCCACAAATGATCTCGCTGATGCTGGTCTTATTGTCCCAACTTTGCTGATTATAGAAAACAGAGCAAAAATAAAAGAAACAAATTCCAGGTGAGTTCCTAAATTCCTCGTAGCTCGAGTAGCCTCATCTAACTGCAAGTTCCAGCGGTTTACACAGAGGCCACCTCTGCTCCATCGCTCAATCTTTCCCCACTCCCTTGGCCTCCTAAACATCCACTGGACACTGCAAGTATCACCTCCTTTTAGGGTCTTCACATTTGTTCTTTCTTGTGCATAGAAGGCTGTTTCCTCCAGATGCATATTCACTTCCCCTGTGACATCCACAGTCACCTCCTCAGAGAGACAATTCCTAAGCACTCCAAGCAAAACAGATGTCCTACTCTGCATGGCGCCCCCTCTACTGCCCAACATGGGCTCTGCCAGCACGTGTTTGCCTGTCGTTTTCCCCCATTGTCATACCACTTGAGGACAGCCTACTTCCTGAAGCTTTATACTTCAAGACATTCACAGTCTGCCTTTGAAAGAATTAATTTTGTAGCTAATGGGTCTTGCTCACATGTTTCCTACTCATAAATGGAATTTTTTCAGTTACCAGCTGATAAAATTCAAGCAGATAGTGAAAATGCCATTTAGAAGTCAGATGAACAGTTGCCTCTGCCTCTGATCATTCAAAACATTTCATTGCATTTTGCTTGATAGGTAGGCATTCATGACGAGTTTTTTGTTTTTTCTTTTATTTCTATCAGCATCATTTTCCACTCCACATAAAGTTAACTCAAAATCAATGCACAAAGAAATAGTAAAATGTGATTATGTTCCTTAAGCTTTGTTTTCATTTATCATCGTCAGATCCTTCTAGTCATTTTTGATATGTAGTTCAACTTTACATTCAATAAAAATTGATGGTGTGTAGGGATATGAATCTAGCTATGCTTAAAATTTCACAAATGAACATAATTAATTACAAAATCGGCAATAAAGATGGTGGGTATTTCAGGAGCTTTCACTGTGTCCATGCAAGATCGTGTTACGTGTCCTTTCTCTTAATTCTCACAGCAAGGCCCTCATGGAGACACTACCATTAGCATGAGCAGAGGCATAGCCTGGAGCTGAGGAGTCGGAGTACTTCTTGATAAGCAAGCGGAGGAGGCAGGCTTCGAACCCAGGGGCCTGACCTAAAGCATGTCCTTGTTGTGTACCTTATTCTCGCTGGTGCATTTGGGAGCTGTGCCCAGGTTTCTGTCCCTCAGCTTCATGCCATCATCCCTTGAAGTTTCATAAACATAGTTTCAGGAGCACAAGGCATAGTTGAGCTGATGCTTGACACATCCGGAAATGGTCGCACTGGCGAAACTGAGTGTCTGTTCCACGCCTCTCTGAGTGTGTACACACTTCACACAGCCTCTTGATCTCCCCATCAACCCTAGGAGCCAAGTATTGTCCTTTCTATGTTTGCCACGCAGAGCCATACAAAGGTCTGTCCTGGTTTGCCCACATGACCAAAGTGAGAGTAGAGTCAGACCCAGGTAACCTATTCCTGATCCACTCTTCACCTCCACCCAGTCCTTAAAAGTCTTGAGGCTTCTTGTTAAGATGCAGTACTTCATAGTGACTTATTTATCTTATTTCATTTTATCACCTAAAGAGCTTGGGGGACAGACTCTTCAAGGAGCCTGTAAGCCATGAATGCTCTTTAGAACTTACAACTATAAAAAATAATAAGGGAACAGGTAAGAGAAATATTTTCTGTAACTCAAACTCTGCTTGTTTTGTTTTTGCTTCTGTTCATATGAGCACTTCTGATTGGTGCGGAGTTTTCCAAATGCTTTCTTATTAATTTGTGGGAGATTTAGATTCAGTCCATCGCCTCAAATTTTATACTATTAAAGTAACTCCAACCCTGTCAAATCTACATCTCTATGCTGGAACTAAATCAGCCACAGAATGGTCAAAGCTCACATTTTTCAAGATACATTATCATCAACTGGACAGTAAGTGCCACGCTCTTCCAGAGACATACGACTCATTTGCAGAAACAAATAGAAAGAAGATTGGGGTGGGGAGATGAAGAAATATTAGCTACTGGGGATGAATCATCAAACCCATGCCTTTAAAAATATTTTAAGCACAGTCTTATTGCTTTGAACATAATCGGATGCTGTCAGCAAACTCCTGTGTCATGGGGGAAAGCGACACAGTCAAGAAGTATTTTGACACAGAGCTGGGAGGTCAGGTGGCAGACTGCTTTGCAAACTTAATGCACACAAGAATCACCTGGAGGTCGAAGGGGGAAGGGGAAAGGGACACTTCCTGTTTCAATGAATATTCTAATTCAGTAGATCTGGGCTGGAGCCTAAGGTCTCACCAAGGTCCCAGGTGATGGTGGCAATGCAGCTGGCCAATGCAGTCACAACACTGTGACTATGAAGGGTGTATCCTCCTGAAGTCACAGGCTCTGAAGCCATAGCTTGAACACAAGCTCTTCCACCCCTTGCAACTGAGATATGAAAGTTCATCCCCTGAGTGTTTTCCACCCATTTAGTGAGCACCCTTCAGTGCTAGCCATGACTTGAGAACTTTATGTGACAAAATCCTCTCACATAAATATTGTTATGCCCCGTGAAGTAGGTAATGCAGTTAATATCACCAGAATTTCACAGAGAAGGAAACTGTGGCTTAGATTAAATCAATTATTCAATAATTCATTATTCAATAATTTGCCTGAAGTGTTTTGGTCCTAAAGTGACAAAGCAAGGGTTGAACAACTTGGATCATACGGTTCCCAAGATGCTGCACATAGACAATGACCTCTAGTGGACAGTGGCTGATGAAGAGCCATGAGGTGGCAGGGACATCTAGCTTAGAAAAGCTCCTGAACCTAGTCAAGGATAATTTGAGCTATGTCACCAACAGACAAAACCACTTCAACTACTATAAAAGAATTGAAAAACTCCATCAATAAAGCATCTTTTTACATAGATTTGCAATAAAAATCTGAGCATCTGAGTGTCTTCAGGAAGGATTTTCATGTGTGCTGAGCTCTCTAGTTATTCCTTGGAATCATAATTAATCTAGAAATAAGTAATATGACTGCTTTCTTCCCAAACTTCCTTGTCTATTAAATGGAGTCATCCTCATGGAGCCATTCCATTCTGTTTGCATTAAATTGCTTTCCACATTTCCTCTCAATCCTGCCTATGTAATCCTAAGCATTTCATTTGGTGGCCTACTGATGCTGGACATAGGTGAGAGACCTTAGCAAATAAAGCTCTGTTCTATGATTGCTTATATAACCCAGGGCTCTGTTTTTCACAAGTGACAGAAATTCAATTCAGACTAGCTTCAGAGAAAAATGTTATTTATCAGCTCACCTACATAAGAAGTCTAAGGTGATAGGGCTGGCTTCAGGAACAGATGGACCAGGTGTTGCACCAACAGCAGCAAGACCCCATCATCCTGCTTCACAAGTTTTCTTTCTTTTGCATTGACTTCATTCCCCAGTTTTTCTGACAAAGGTAAAGTAGTCTAGAGCAACTCTGCACTTACATTCCCTTGAGAATACAAATTTCCTTCCCAGTGGTTAGAAGAGATGTTCTGAGATCTACTCTGATTGGTTCACTGAGGCCACAAGTCTAGGTCTGAACCAATCATCGTGGTTAAGGGAATAAAATGTGCTGATTGGCTAAACTGTCATCACGTGATTGCCTCTGAGTCAGGGTAGGGAAGGCCATCCAGTGACCAGGCAGATGGATTGTTGGAAGAGGAGTTCCACAAAGATGCTGCTGCAAATATAAAAGAAAACAAATGTTGGGCAGATGAAAATATCAGCAAGCCTACTTGGTGCTTAACGAATAATCATACAAGAAGCCAAGAAACCCAAAAGGATTAAAGGGAGTTATGGCAGCACAGCTGCATCAGGAAGAAAACTTGTCTCTTCTTCCCTGATGATTGTTTCCAGTTCTATAATGCAGATGTGTCTGCCATATGTATAAAGTACCCTGCAATAGCAGAGAAATTCAGGCCTGCGGTGAGGGTGAGGGAAAGGGTTTCTTATGACTGCTCTAACTAAAATAAGGCAAGCTCTGAGGTAGCATGAAGTGGCTTTGCCCATCTCCCATATGGTTCTGGAAAGTCAGGAAGATAATGCAATTTCCCAAGTTAGTACAAAAACAATTCACCTTCATCATTTATCTTCTACATTTCTCTAAGACCCCAAGGAGCAACCTGAGACATCCTTCACTGGTAGGTGCTGGCAGAGCAGACTCTAATATAACAAATATGGCAGAACTTCTTCTGATTGCCACCTGATGTATTGAACAAAGCCAGTCTAGAAAAGAAAGGGAAGATTTGGATGCCTGTGTGCATGTCTATGCACAGAAATCATTTTGCTAAACGCAGCAGACCATTCAGTGCTAGAGAACTGAGCCAAAGGTGGAAACAGAAAAATTATCATGACCAGCACAAATGCTGTTCAGGGCCTCAGGGACCTTCCTACTATGGAAATAGCAATTGTATTCAAGCCTGTTTTACATGATCGACATATCAATGAAGAAGTTTCATATTTGGGGAATTTAATGATCCACAGAAAATTGCGAGCAAGTTAAAAACCTATACAGTGTTGATTAGTGTATCGGATTTTTCACATCTTTTTCAGTTTGATCTCCTCACGAGGGACACCAACGGACTGGTGGACTTAATAAAAATACCCTAGAAACTCGGCAGAGAGTACAAACTAAGATGAATGATATTGGAAATATTTTCCAAGATCTTGTTCTCCTTCTGTGACTTTAACAAAGTTCGTTCTTAAAGAATTCAAGAGTTCTATTGATTGCAAAAAGCAGAAACCTCAGTTTAAACTCAGTTAAGTGCAAAAGACAATTTTTGAGTTTACATAATGGAAGAACCCAGGGCAGGCTGTGAGCACAGCCACATCAAGGACTCACATAATACCCTGAGAACTTCAAATCCCATTCTTTTTCACTTCCACCTTCTCTTGCTCTGGCTTCCTCCTTACCCCTCATACCATGGTGTTCCAAGGATCCAAACTGAAAGTATCCCAGGCTTAAGGTGATAGAAACAGAATCTCTTGCACAAGTCCTGAGATTCTCTTTAAATAGCCCGACATATGATACATGTTTCCTGGACCAGTATCCATGGCCCTGAGCTGTGGAGTTCCTGATTGGCCAGCCACCATGGTCCTTTAGAGTGAGCAGAGTTCCTTTTAATAAGGGTGGAGCTCCTTCCTCAAAGGAAATGTGCAGTTGTAAATTGTGCCTAACGGAGAAGGTGGAGCCTGTGTTTTCTTTTGATGTTAACTAATTGTCCTAGGCTGGGATGAAATCCACGACCTTGGCCTCATTAGAACCAGCCTTACCCAACTGAATTATCTTCTACAGATCACAGATCAGCCTGTTGGAAGAGCAGAAAAAAAATAATGTCCTTGTTCCTTTGAAATAGTAGCGACATACCAAGAAAACGATCATGAAGAGAATGAAGAGTTATCTTCTGTCCTAATTTAACCTCTTCTCATTAGCCTTATTTCAGAGATTGTAGATTAGTGAAGTTTATATTAAGCCTTTGGCATCCTCAGTGATTACGGGCTGCTGCTTTCTCCTTTACAAGGCACAGTACAGTATTTAGTAAGGAAGCTGGAAATTGTTTCCAAACCACATAATACAGGGAAATGAAAATACAGCGCAAGAATCTATAACATGATGGGTTTGCTTCTTCCTAAACCTGCCAACAATGTAGATTAAAAATAACCTGCTTTTTGTTTTGTTTCATTTTTTCTAAAATAACTCCTAAAATGAAAACAAAAAAGCAGGCCCTTCACAGATTTTAATCACACTTGTTGATTTAGAGGTCATTATACAGATGACAAAAGCTTTCAAGAAACATTTGTAAAGTCAACCAAGCAATGAATGAAAAAGTGCTGAAATATGGGCAAGGCTGGCTTCATGGGCTATTGTGGTCATAATGATGGCTTATGCCACATTGAGATGTCCCTGCCAAGCCTTGTGAGGTCACAGATGGGGTTTTTCAGAAGTGGCTGGACCTAGGATGTGTGGTGCTGGGATTAAGGATCTGATGCTAGGATTAAGGCTGCCCCCACCTAGGCTTGGATGACACTAGCCAATAGGCTGACAGCCTGGACAGAGCATAAAGAGACAGAAAGAAACTACTGCTGCTGCTGCTGCTGCTGCCACCGCCGCCATCAATATTTCTTGCTTGCTGCTTTCTGCATGCCCTGCCCTACCCTGCCATGCCATGGACCATTTCTCTTCTGCGATGCCTCTCTACCATGCCACCCTGCCTTATGAAATATTGGCAACTGTGGACTGAAACCTTTAGAAGCAACTGTGGACTGAAACCTTTGCAAGCTGCAAGCTAAGTAAATCTTTCTTCCCTTAACTTGTGGGTGTTGGGTACTTTGTCTCAGCAATGAGAAAAGAAATGAAGATAGTCACCCAGAGCCCCACACTGGCCTAATGCTCAGTGGTTCCAATCTTTAAATTCTTAATAATTTTTTTGACAAAAGGTTCTACATTTTCATTTTGTACTCAACTCTACAACTCTGCAGACAATACTTAGTGGTAAAATCACTGAATATACTTCAGTTCTAATTCTTTGTTGCATTTGGTGAAAGGTGTTGGAGAATATTTTATTTATGCATTCATTTAATGAATTTTGTCAAAGGGAGACTTAGGTACTACTTCCAAGGTATTCTGAACACTAGTAACAAGAATCCATGTCACTAGAGTTAACACAGGGCTTCTGGCAAAACAACCAACATTCTTTTAGGCAGATGACCCAGAAAGGAAAGCTAGGCATGACAGTCTCTAAAATAGAGCACCTAGATGTCTGTGCAGGAACACACAAGCATCACAGGACTCCCATTGGCAAGGAGCCCTGTTTACTATCCTAACCCCAGAATGCAGCAGCACAAAACACAAGATTTGTTTTTCTTTCAGAAAGTAGTAATGTTCAGAATCCCTGGGAAGTCTTCTGGCGTTCAGCCAGGCTTGGCTACATGGTAGGTGGTCATCTTACAATGATGCGAAAAACTGATGCAAAGGGTTGTTCATGGAAGGACTCCCATCTGCTGAGTGCTTTCCTTGCAGCATCTTCCTTCATGGTCTCACCAACCTGTCACATAGGCCCTGTTTTTATTCTCATTTTACAATGAAGCTAATGAGACTCCGAAGGGTTGCAGTGACAAGCCCAAAGCCGCAGAGCCAAGTAATTTTAAGGAGAAGTTCACATCCAAGAAGAAATCCTCTGCTCTACAGTATTACATATTTTTAGAACATTCCTGTCTGCTCCCGCCTTTAACCCTTTCCATTCTTGTCCAACAGACCTGCATTGCACTTTTCTGTATTCTCTTACTCTATAAGCAGTCTATGGCATTTATTTCAGGGGATAACTGATTCTAGAGGGAGAAGATGATGTCATCAGGGTTTCCAGTACAAACACAGCCTAATATATCACAGGGAGAGTTAAGGAGGAAAGACCTAACCATCAGAATCACTTGAATTTCACAGAACCACTCCTTTGGTTGGCCCACCTTAAACTTGTTGTCTTATTGGCTGCTGTTGAAAAGCTATCTCCTATCCACTTGATAGGGCATGTATTTACATGTTCTTTCATTGCCCCCCCCATGTAAAAAAATTGTAAAGACTATTTCCCTGCTTAAATGTGGTTGATTTGTATGCACTTAAAATTCTGTCTACTTAGAACAGCAAATGTGACCTTCCTTGAAAGAGAGTCTTTGTAGATACAATTTATTCAGATATGGTCATACTAAATGAGGGAATGCCCCATTCCAAAACTGCTGGCTTTATACAAAGATAAAGCCGACACACAGGAGAGACAGCCACATAAAGAGACAGGAATAATCCAGCTAAAGCGAAGGCTCACTAAGCATTCCCAAAAACCTCTAGAAGCTAAAAGACACAGGAAAGATGTCTTCCCGTCAAAAATATTTATACATATTTCAGATTTCTGGACTCCAGAACTGGGAGAAAGCATTTCTGTATGTAACCCAACCCAGTCTGCAGCTTTTTTTCCCCACCAGTCATAGAAACACACATGGCTGTACAGACAATAATACCAAGGCTCAAAGTCCCCTGGCACGAAATGGTCAGTCAGGATCTGGGGACATAATCTTTCATTCTCAGCCTTCCTAAGAGTTTACTTAGAAGTGAGGCTTTCACGGTGCTGGGAAAACAGTGCCCATTGGTGAGCCGGGTCCAAAAAGATAGGGCGCCTTACATGTGCAGGATGATCCTGCGCAGCAAGAAATGGTTCTACCAAAAAGCACTTTCCATAAGAAAAACATAAGGACACACAAGCTTCCAGCATGCTGTTGAGGACATAATTTTAGCATAGCCAGACTACCGGAAGAGGACACAAATCGTGTGCGGGCAGAAATACATGCCATGTGGGAACATCACTTACGTAAAAAAGCATGCAAAATAGCAAATATAAAATCAGAGACAAAAGTGGATGCAGTGGTCCCTCACTTATTGCAGAGATTATGTGCCAGACAGCCACCATAAGTGAAGATCAGAGAAGGAGTGATAGATAGATAGATAGATAGATAGATAGATAGATAGATTAGTGCAGGGTCTACAGGGTCTCACTACCCAGATTGGACTTGTAGTGAGTCTCCTGTTTTCAGCTTCCTAAGAGCTGAGATTACAGGCATGCGTGCCCCCACGCCCAGTTTCAATCACTGTCTCGGCGCGCTCCGTGGGTGGGGCCTGCACAACAGGCTGAGGTTCGAACCTCCAACCCCTGCATCTGCCTAAGCAGACTCTTTAATCTGCTGAGCTATTTGGCCAGCCCTTGTATTTATTTTAGCATCTTTATGTGTATAAATATTTTAAGGCTTTATACACCTTTCCCACACTCTTATAAACCTTTCTCACACTTTCCAAAACACTTCTAATGTTTTTAACCATTTTCTAACCTCATAAACCTACATAACTTTAACAACGTATGTATACTGTATGGTACTGCAAAACCCTATGATACAGCGAAAAATCCGCAATAAGTAATTTAGATTAATTTTTTTTGAAAACTTGCAAAACAAAAAGTCCACAAAAGTTGAACCATGACATAGAGAGCCTATTATATTTCTTGAATAAAATGATTTCCCTTAAAAAGGGAAATCACAATGATTTACTAGAGGTTTAGTGATTCACAATTCTTTCTTCTATGATCTCTATAGCAACATTAAAAAATTTGTATAGAAAGCTTCCCAACTGCACGACGACTTCCGTTCCTCCCTAGAACATCCTATAAATCCATAGCAACTTCCCAATTTATAGTGCCCTTTGCAAGAGAGCGATCCTGATGCTTAGATGAGGCAGTAATGTAAGATCTGCCAAGATCTATCTCTCTGGGCTTTGGTTTTCTCATCTACGAAATGAAGGTTACAGAAGTGCTTATTGCAAAGTGTTATTGTGGATAATGAATGATTTCATTATATGTAAAAGCACAAAAACTAGAGGTTGGTCATAGAAAGCAGAAAGGGTGATGGGGGAAAGATAATGGTAGAGGGAGGAAGGAAAGAAAGAAAAGGAAGAGCAGGATAAAAGAAGAAAAGAGAAGAGGAAGGAAGGGAAATAGGAAGAGAAGGTACAGGAAGGGAGGGAGAGAAAGAAAGGGAAAAAGAGAGGGAGGAAGGTGGGAAGGAAGAAGGCATGGGAAGTATGTCACCCCTTGATCACTGTGTCAAATTCGTATGCTCCCTGAATTGCCTGGTCACAGTATCTAGAGAGAAGGCCTGAGTGGGAGAGGAAGTCTGTGCATAAGAGTCTAAGCCTAAATTTTGCAATCCATCTTTGATAATGATGACAGTAATAAATTACTTCCTTGGGCTGAGGAGATAACTCAGCAGTCTAGGTGCCTCCTTGGCAAGTGCAAGGACGAGGGTTTAATCTCTGATACCATGTGCCATGCTGGCCCTGGGCACTGAGCTGGCCAGTGAAACCAAGCATGTGGCATACGCCTGAAATCCCAGCACTGGGGAGGCTGAGACAGGAACGTCACTATGAATCTAAGTTGCATAGTGAGACCTTGCAGCAAAAAAAAAAAAAAGAAGAATTTTTTAAAAATTTAAATGACTACATTTCATGATTTAACTCATATCACCCCGGCAACCCTGAAGGCATGAGCTGCTTAATACAAAGACAGAACAATCTGTGAGGCAGAACTTCCACCTACTTTCCCTCTCAGCTCCAGGATTCTGAAGACAGCCAGCTACGGGCTCATGAGGGAAAATGAGGGCCTTCTAGGAGAAGCCAGGGCCTGTGCTGTTATCGTCTTCGGCCCTGTGAGCCTGGCTTTACAGTCCCCGTTCCTACATCAGTCACCCCAACCTCTCAGTGACAGTTTTTCATCTGCAAAATACATGCCATTCAAGTTTATTGTAAATATTTTATAAAATGCTATGGATAAATTACCTGCTGGAGGCTGTGAAGAATTATTTAGTTATTTCTCTGTATTCCACAAAGTCAGAGAAATGTGATTTCCTTGTTGTCCAGTAATTATGCTCTAGAGAATTGTTCATAAAAGAAAAAAAAAGTGAGAGAATAAAACTACAGACACAGAGATATTCTGTCCAGCATCATCTGTGTTTACTTATTTCTAAGAAAGGACTAAAGATGCTTGCTATCTATAAGCAAATGACTGCTGGAAAGGTAATTGCTCAACAGTAATGTAATATTGAAAGGAATTGTCATGCATCAATATGTTTGAATATTATAAAGACATTAAAAAGGATAATTATGGAGACAGTGTGGTAACATGGAAATGGTTTTGGTTTCCTGTTATGCAAGAGAAAGAATCCAAAATGTCATGTTTGCTCTGTGATAATAGGAGGTCTGTCAGAGCCATGCCCTCCATGTAGGCTGCACCTAGGAGAGATTAAGCCCTGAATAAACACGCGCTGAGTGAAATGTACAAAAACATAGTTGCATGCAGACTAGACTTGGAAAGCCAGGTGCAGAAAAGAGCAGGGACGGTACTAAAGGATGATTCCTTCTCGTTTCTTTGTGCATTTGTGTCTGCTGTTAAAAAGAAGGGAGTAAAAAAAGTGCAGGTTGGGAGCCAAGAGAGGAGGAGGACAGAAAGGAGGCAGGGAGCTGGTTCTTCCATGTCTTACGCTGGAAGCCATCTTAACGTAATACCTAAGACGTTGACTTGGGACATGGAGCCAGATGGCAGCTGATTAAGGTCTTCCACAGGCAAACCATGCACCAAGCTACCGTCACCGTCTGAAGAGGCCAGATAGGGAGAATAGGGCCTGGACTTAGCATGATTGAAAAGGAAGAGGAAAGGGGTGGCAAAAGATGTGAGACAGATAGATAGATAGATAGATAGATAGATAGATAGATAGATAGATNNNNAGATAGATAGATAGATAGATAGATAGATAGATAGATAGATAGATGATAGATTACAGATGGATGAATGGATAGATAGATTATAGATGGATGAATGGATGGAAAGATACATAGATGATGGATGAATGGATAGACAGATAGATAATAGGTAGGTAGATACACAGATGATAGATAATAGATAGATAGAGAGAGAGACAGACAGAAACAGACAGACAGACAGACAGACAGACAGACAGACAGACCGATACATCAACTTTAAGACATGTAATCATTATTACTGCAAATGTGTACTAATAAAAAATAAAAAAGTAAAAATATAAAAGTTGCTATGGTACCTGTCTCCCAGCTCTAAGCAGCTGGAGAGAGACAACCCAGGACCCCCGTCCTCACCGAGTATTTGCAAATTGACCCTCAAAAGCCAGATAATCTAAGCAGTGAAGGCACTAGTGTCGTCTCCACACCCCAACCTCAACTTTTCTCGGAGTGAGAGGGAGACTCCGTCCAGTGGGAAGCGTGGCCGAAAGCTAGCACACAGTTCGTCTTGGGGCTCCAGGCCAGGCCTGCTACAAGAGCACCAGGCAGAAGCCAAAGGCGTCTAAACAGGCCAGAGTTGCAGGTGGTATGCCTGCACCTTCCCTGGTGCCAGTCCGAGGGTGCAATGGAATGGATCTGTGTTTGTGCCTGTGTCGCCTCAGCTGTGGTCTAAGCCCAGGTATCACTCAAGTGCAGTGAACATCAGCACCCACCTTGGCAGGCAGAGGACTGCCTTTACCATCCTTGCCCCAGCCTCAGGCGATGGCTTGGAGCAGCACTTAATGTACTGGAAGAAAGTCAGGCTCATAAGCATAGTATTCCTGTGGTAGTCTACTTTATGTCACCATAACAAATACCTCAGATAATTAACTTTCTAAAAATTATTTTAGCTAACAGTTTTGGACATTGCAGCCCCTTATGGTATTGGCCCTTTGTTTGGGGACTAGAGCAAAGCGACACTTCTCAGTGGAAGTGTGTGGCAAGGTAAACCCATTTACCATATGGCCAAAACAGAGAGAGAAGTCCCACACTTCCTTTCAAGAGCACACTTCCAGGGACCTAAAGACCACCCTCACAACCAGAACTTGTAAAAATTCTATGATCTCCCAAGATCACTTACTGGGAACCAGAACATTACTACATGGCCCTGGAGGGGCACATAAGACTCAATCTTTTCATTTCACTTTAGAACTCAATGGTTGGCTGGTAAAAACTACCACAGGGCAGATTCTACTAGCTTGCCTCCCCAGAGCAGTGCCCATGAATGGAGCTGCTGACATGGTTCTAGTACCAGATAGAAATATACAACCCAGCCTACCAGACTTGTACTCTGGCCAGTATTATATGTAACTGGCTACAAAGGTCTTGGGCCATGAGTCCACCTCAATAGTCAGTCCACAGCAGTTCAGCCTTGATGCTACTCCAGTGCAAGGGGGTTGCCGTAATACTGTGGTATTGGTGGCTATAAGACCACGTATCACAATTTTCCCCCAATCCTGGGCAGCTTAACATGGAGAGAGTAATTGCTTGGAGAAAAAAAGAAAGAAAGAAATCTGGGCACCAAACCATGGATAAGAGCTTTCAACTAGTCCTGGAGCCAGACAGAATTCTGCAACAGGATGTTTTCTGTATATGGTATCTAGAACTGATTGCAGCACTGGGGAGGAGAGACTCTTCTAGGAATGAACTGCCCTTATTAGATATGCCCCTTCTTCAGGGAGCAGCTGAAACTGGAACTTGCTCACACATGTAGAGGTGAGGCTAGATTGGTCCAAAAACTAAGAGTTCCCAAGGCAAGCCACATAAATAAGCTGCTTTCATTCCAGAGAGCACCAATCCTCAAGGCAAAAAGAATGTCATGTGACACCAACTCACCAAATGCATACACAAATGCACTGCAGTGGTTGAGCAGTTCCTTTCCTCCCTTCCAGAGAAAGGGCTCTACCTGACCTCAGCTTTCTGTCTCTTGTATTTATTTCTCCCTCCTCTCACCATCCTTCTGCCCCAGGAACTTTCAAAAGCTACACAGGCCATGGCACTTTTGCTGACCCTAAACAACATATTCCCTGTGGATCTGGGATTTGGGACTTGGGCTTGGATCACCCCTAGCTGTGAAATAGCAATGACACACCAGTAGTAAATTTGTGGCACACCAGGACTTACATCTATCTAGTGTGAAAATGGTAGAAGAGAAAATAAGCAACCTTCTTAGAATTTCTTTAAACAGATACAAGCAAAAGCTGGTGATGTAGATAGGAACAAATGCCTAAACTTTAAAAGCTCACACAATGTTGTAGACCAGAAAGCATCAGAAATGTTCAGAAGATGGTAAACTCACACAATAGTTTAATGCATAAGAAGCCAACCAATGGATTTTGGGTGAACTTTGCAGAGGAGGCTGTAAAGCAGTGGTTGAAAGAAAGTCACTACACTTTAAGGGCAACCCTGACTTTGAGTCTCTGAGCAAACTCAGAGATGCTCACCAGAGAGAATTTTATGGAAGAAATGAAAGTAATTTTTAAAAGATCAAATAGAATTTTTTTATTTTTTACTCATTTTAATGAGAAAATAAACTAGTAGTGAAACAGTTTCAAAACATTAGTAAGAAAGTTAGAATAATTAATACATTGTATATTGTTGTCTTTGTAGTAGTTATTCAGAGAAGATGCAGACATCATATCTTGCCTAAACAATATTAGTACAAACCTTTCTTCTCCCTGAACTAAGAGAAAGTAGTTGTATAACATTCCTATTTTGTCTATGCACATATATATTTTCACTACAAAATGGTGCTTTATGTCCTCCTCTCTTGTTTTGTTTTGTCACAGATGGTTGTTCCATTGCTGCTAGAGAAGCTGCATTAGAAGTCTTTAAAGGACCTTTTCATACTTGATGAAATATTGTAGGTACTTGAATTCAGCAAAATAACCCAATATAGTCCAATAATCCATAATAGCAGTGGGTTATCAGCAGAACTGGTAATTGTCAGAAGTTGTTGACTTGGACCTTTTACAGCTCAGCATATTAATGTGGCATTACATTTTATACCTTGTGGTTTTATTTCTAAATTTCTGTGTAAAAAATGTATTTGGTTTTTTTCCACATCCTATAGGGATTTAAAGTTTAGAATATCCATTGTTGGAAAATAGCAGTTCCATGTTATGTCTAAGGCGTTTGGTATTCAGATAGATGTGATGTTAAGTGCACTTCCAGCTGGTGGGGGTCCCGCCCTGGGACACAATTGGTTCTGCCCCCAGAGTGACTCAACTGCCTCTGTTGCAGGGTAATAATATCATTGAGCTTCTCTTCTTTATGTTTAACAACTAAAGTTTACAGACTAAAAATTAGAGAAATAGAGGGACTACAAAGACAGCCAATATTTTGGCCCAAACAGAAATTTTTAAACTGAGAAATACTCTAAAAAGTAAAAATGCAAGAGAGGCATAAATGCCAGGATACAAGTTATGGTCTAATTATAGATTAAATGTTGAAATTAAAAATATACATACTACAGAAAAAACACACATTGGCATTCATGCCCCTCAAAATATTCTCACTTGTTTCAACGACAATTATCTCATCCTTGTTGACACTTTGTGAAGCAATTCTGGAAGCTCAATTTTGTGAATGTCTTTAAAGATGGGATCAAAAATCCAGGGAACACTGTTGCGCAGTGCCATTCAATGGAAAGATAGGCTTGTATAACCATTATAGTGCATATTTGTTCACCTTCTTACTGGATCTGACACTGTGTGACTTTTGGCTCTCGTCCAAAGTCAAAATGACCATAAAAGGTAAACATTTTGAATCAATTCAAGAGCGTAACTAAAGACACAAGATAACCTCCAAGACTAATTTATAAAATGACAAGAATGATGGGATAAGTGCAGAAAAAGTGATGGGGATTTTTTTTTTATCTTAAAGAAAATTATTTAAAAAGATACAGAACTTGAAAACAAGATGATAGGATATTAACAATGGCTATTATGTTGTACGTTGCTATCCTCAAAGTAGTTGCTTACAACTACTAGGATCAGGCTTGGAATGCCTGTCATTCTGGTCTTCTAAATGAGTACGGCTGCTAATGTCATATCAATTACTGCTATACTCCCTCTCAAGTAAATGTTTGTTTTAAAAAAAAAAAAGGTAACAATAGAAAACAAGAGACAAGAAAGTAGTTGCTCAGATTACCAGATACAAGCATGCAAAATTGATCAAACAATATAAGTATTAATTGTTTCAATAAACTAATAGAAATTAGTAGTACAATTTATATTAGCTATCATTGCTCTCTATCTAGTTTGTTATATTATATATTATTTATATTATATATTATGTGCAATATATATTTTCTCCTCCTCCTTTTCTCCTTTTTCCCATCCCAGTTGTTCTTTCATTTTCAGCAATTTCTTTCCCTTTCACAATATTTATTGTACCTTTTGGATCTCATTTACTCTTTCAGTTTCTTATACTGAGGAATTTTTTTTTAATTTTTACATATTTGGTAGAGGGTCGTACCATGCAGCTCGGATTCATGATCCTCCTATTTTCATCTTCCCCCGTGCAGGGATTACAGGCCTGAGCTACAATGCCGAGTTTTAGTGGCCAGCTCAGCCCACCCATGGGTGTGGCCGGCGGAGTGTGTGGTGCAAGGGATTGAACCCCGGTACCTGTGCATGTCTAATCACGCATTTAGTCCACTGAGCCATCTCTGCAGTCCAACTAGGGGATATTTTGAAGTAAATTAATGACAATGTGTCTTTAATTGTAATAATGATTTAAAATTTTAAGCATTCACCCCCTTTTATCAAACCTCATACATCAAATAAAAGAGAGCCTGAAAACACATTATTTGAAGATACACAGTTCTAAAAGAAAAAAGAAGAAGAAGAAGAATGGAGGATAACGAAGAAATCTTACAAGAACTTTGGAAGAGCAAAAGGAGAGAAAATATTTGTGTTATTAGAATTCAAGGATTTGAGAATGTCGAAAGAATATGAAGCTTTTTTAAAGAGACCACTCCAAATCTATAAAGGCATGCTAATATCTAGGTAGGGGAAGGACAAAGATCACCAGTCAGATTGAACTCAACCAAGTTTATTTCAAGACATATTACAATGAAGCTCTCAAAGATTAAGGATGAAAAGCTTTTCAAGATAGCTAGAGAAAGGAAACAAATAACACATATGGATGTTGCAATTCATCTTTCACCAGACTTTTCAGAAGACTAGAAGTCCAGGAAAGCCCCATGAGATTTCTGCTACACTGAAGGAAAAAAGAAAAGTTCCAACCAAGAATACCCTTCTCAAAAAAACTATTCTGTAGGAGTGAAGAAGAGATAGATATTCCCAGACAAGTAAAATCTGAGAACATATCTCCACCAGACGTGTTCTACCAGAAATACTAAGTAAGAGTTCAAATTGAAAGAAAGTTGGAATCAAATAGAAACTATGAAATATACTGGTAAGAGTAACTATGTCAAAAATTCAGAATACTGTATTATAAGTACTTTGTGCAAACCATTCATGCCTTTAGGATGAAAAATTTGAACATTAAAAATAAGGACTATATTAACTTGTTATAGAAAGATGTAAAATGCAAAAGTCAAAATGTGTGGAGAAATTAATTGCAGGTGAAAATCTTTTATTAGTAATTTTGTCTTTTTTATCTTTAAAATCATGTTAAGTTGAAATCATTTCAAACTAACTTTGTCATAATTCAAGATGTTTTGTAAACTTCGTGTCAACCAGAAAGTTAAAATGTATAATAGATAAATATCAAATAGTAAGCAACTAATAAAAACACACTACTAGAATAAAACAATTCACCATGAGGAAAGACTATATAGAAAGGAAGGAAATAGAAGCAAAATAAGTTACAAAATGCTCTACAGCAATGCTGCAGTAACGCTCTATCTCCATTGTGGCTTATACTTGAATGCTCCCCTAAAAGTCTTGTACACTCAAGGGTCAAGCTTTCCAGAGGGGGCTGGACCTAGGATGTGTATAGATGGGTTAAGGGTGTGTGATAAGTGAATCAATTCACTTATTGTTTAGCATAGTTCTGGGGGTGAATAATACGAGGGTCCGCCCTGAATATCAGGGCCACCATCCTACATGCTTGTATCTGGACAGATTAGTTGGGTGCTGCTGATTCCTGTCTTCCCTGCCATGGACTATTTCTTTCCTACCATGCTACTGTGCTACATCTTCCTGCCCTGGAGTCAGCTGACTATGAACTAAAACCTCTGCAAACTGTATGCTAAAATAAGCCTTTCTTCCTTGAAGTCCTGGGTGTCAGTTATTTTGTCCCAGGAAAGAGAGCAAGAAAGCATCCGACTATGAAAATAATGCCTCAAAAAAAATGGCAATAGTAAGACCTTGCCTTAAATAAATATAGATCCAATTTCTCAGTTAAGATATAATCACCAGTGGTAGGGTCCTTAAAAAAAAGGACTTATTTCTTGTCTCTTGTTTTCATTTGCTACCTTTTTTATAAAAAACATTTACTTGAGAGAGAGTATAGCACTGATTGATATGACATTAGAAACAGTACACATTTAGAAGACCAAAATGACAGGCATTCTCTATATACAAAATAGTTACAATAGACATACAGCTACTTTCTCTTAGTTCAATGAGAAGAAAGATTTGTACTAATAGTGTTTAGACAAGATATCATGTCTACATCTTGTACTATGAAGAACTGCTATGAAGACAATAATATGCAATGTATTAATTATTGTATCTGTCCTACTAACTTGTTTTGAAATGTCTCATTGCTATTTCTTTTGCAATAAAATTAATTTTTAAAAAACCGATTTCTTCCCTAAGGACACACATAGGTTGAAACCAAAGGGATGGAATAAGATATTACATACAAACAAAATGTAAAAGAAAACAGTAGAGTTTATCGCAAATAAGCTAGACTCAGAGTCAAAGACAAAAAATTAGATGAAGAAAATTATATAATGACAAAGGGGTCATTTCATTGAGAGGAAATGCATTCAAAGAACTAATACTAATTCTTCTCAAATTCTTCCCCATTAAAGTTGAATTGTAAGGCATTCTTCAAAATTCATTCCATTAAGTCATTACCCAGATACTAAAATCAAGCCAAGACACAAGAACAAAATAAAACTACAAGCCAATATCCTTAATGAATATAGAAGTAAAATTCTTCAAAAACTGCGAACAGTTGGAATTTAGCCACATGTTTAAAATATTACACACCATGATCAAGTGGGATTCATCCCAGGGATGCAATGATAGTTCAATATATCCAAATCAATAAATGTTACATATCATATCAACTGAATGCATGACAAAATTTTTATATAATTATCTCAAGGCAGCAAAAGCATTTGACAGAATTGAATATATATTTTAATAAAAATTATGAGTAAATTATACATAGGAGAAATGAGCAAAATAAGGAACACACAAAATAAGTCAATAACTAACATTCTATTGAGTGGGGGGAAAGTGAAACCTTTCTCTGTCCATTTTAGGATGACAAGGACATACTTTTCCATCATCTTTATTCAGCATTACAATAGAATTTCTCACTGGAAATTTGCTCTCACTGGAGCAAATGGGTAACACAAATCAACGACATTGAAATTGGAAGAGAATTCTAATTGTCACTAGTTCAGGATGCAAAATTTGCAAACAAAAATCAATAGTACTGCTATTCACCATCAATGAATTATCTGAAATATAAATCCAGAAGGCAATTCTACCCATAATAGCTACAAAAATAAATAAAATAACAGAATAAATTTCACAGAGTCAAAAAATGAAAGATTCCTGCAATGAAAACTTGAGCACAGTGATGGGAAAAAATTGAAGAGAACACAAAAATGGAAAAGTATCCCATGTTCATGAATTGAAAAAATCAATATTGTTGAAATGTCTGTGCTTCACTGTAATGGAGTTAAGCCCGCTGTGACCAAAGTTGCTGAGAAAAGCCACTTAAGTCGAGGAAAGATTCATGGTTGCTTGTGGTTTCACAGATTTTTTAGCCCATGGTCAGTTCCATTGCCATGGGTGAGAGGGAACAACATGGACAAAGGACAGGTCAAAATAAAGGTACTCACTGGATGGCAGCCAGACTCCTGAGAGAACACCAAAGAGACCAAGTGGAATAGGGAAGACCAGATAGCCTCATGATTCACGACTCTCAACTAAGCCTCACCTGCTGTTTTAATAGCCCTCCAATAATATCATCAAGTTATTACCTCATCAATGGATTAATTCATGGCTGAAGATAGAGTCTTCATGGCCAATTGCTTCCCAAAAGCCAGAATCAATCAAGGCTTCAGTGCAATGTGTTTTGGAGGAAATGGCTCACAACCACAATAGGGATCTCAAGTTCAATAAACTCTCTATGAAAATACCAATAATATTCTTCAAATATCTAGAAATCCTAAAATCTGTATGAAACAACAACAACAACAAAAACTCTACTATGGTTCATATCAAGATATCTCCCAAAGTCCTGCATACTCATAGGGAGGTCTTGGGGGGAGGCAATTCAATTATTGGGGCATAGTACTCACAAGGAGATTAATCCATTGATGAATTTATAGCAAAATGTAATGTAGAGAGGTAAAGACTTGTAAGGAAAGGTGGCTTACTGTAGGTATGGCCTGGAAGGATTTCCCTCCTCCTATCTTGATCCCTAGCTGTTTCCTGCCATGATCTGTTTTTTCCTTGGCCATGCCCTCTGCCATACCATGCTGCCTTGGAACTAGCCAACTATAGACTGAACACTCTACAAACTGTAAACCAAAATAAACCTCTTTTGACTTGTGGGTGTTGGATATTTTGTCCCAACAACAAGGAAGTAACTAAGACAAAATGCAAATCTCCAAAACAATACAGAGCAAAAAGAACAAAGCAGGTTGCTTCACATTACCTGACCTCAAAATATACTGCAAATAAAAAATAATAAAAAGCACAGTATTTCATAATAACAGATACAGAGATACAGAAGAGAACAGAAGAAGAGAGAAAAGAAGAAGAGAGAAGAGAGGAGAGGAGAGGAAAGCCTAGATGTAAATCCACATAATTTCAACCAACTGATTTTCAACAAAAGTGTTTAAAATATGCACCAAAGAAAGAACAGTTTTTTCAACAAATTTTGCTGGAAAAATTGTATATCAGCATGCAAATGAATGAAACTAGACTCTTATCTCTTGCCAGCCACAAAAGTAAATCAAATTGGATTAGAGACCTAAACATAAAATCTGAAAGTATGAAATTATCAAAAGAAAATGCCAATGGACAATAGAATGCAAAATGATTTTTTTGGATGATATCCTAAAAGCACAGTATACAAAAGTAAAAGCAGTCAAATGGGATTACATTAAACTAAAAGTCTCCCTTATCAGACTCAAAAGCTACAACTCTTATTGCATAGGTCCTGCTTTACCTTGGTCTTAACC